>PVJN01008947.1:0-62448 GCA_004026805.1 Lasiurus borealis
TTAACACTAAGTAGAAATCATATTTACATGTATTTTTAGAGTATGGTTATCTAAATTCAACCCACATTTTGCTCAACTGTATAGAGAGCAGTTTAACAGAAATGAAAGACTGCATGATGACTAGATAATTTAAGATGTAGAAACCTGAGCATGATTATGTGTAAGGGGAAAGCCTGTGGAAAGAGATTGATTGGAAACACTTGAAATCAGGTATAAGTATGAAGCATTTCAACAAGGATGATTGAAATGGAAGTGGAAGATTGTCCTTGGTGAGGAAGTAAGGCCTTACTATTTTTTATTAAGTCACAAATGTTATTTGTAAAGATCTCTCCCTAAAAGACATCAGCTGTTATAATATCTCCATCTCAGTTTTCTTTTGAAAGTCCTAAGTAACTGTCCTTTGCTTTTTGCATAACAAGCATGAGTTAGTTTTTGTGCCATAGTAACTTACTAAATGATGCAAATTTATTCCTCTCATTACAGGAGATAAATGCCTGAGTATCTGAGAAAGTTAACATAGTAAGATTCTCAATTTGGTGACTGAATTCTATTTTCCAGCTCTGCTCCTTTTATAGATATGTTAACTAGGGACTATTTAGCTATTATCTTTTGATTGTAAGTGTCCAAAAATACTTCAAACTATTTCAAAGTGGGGGTGGGGGGGTATGGGATGGTGAAGAATGAAGAAAGAAAAAAAAGAAATGAAAGAAAAAAGAATAAAAAAGTATTAGCTTATGTAAATGATAAGAATAAAAATATTCTGGCCTTAGACATAGGTAGATCCAGATGTTCAAGTCACATTCTGATTCTGTCTCCCTATTATTGTTTCTTATTGTTTGGCTGTTCTTTCAATCTTTAGAAATCTCTCACTGTATGATAGGGAATATTTATGACAGAAACTTCATGTGTAGATGGGTTAAAATGCTCACAGTTAAATAAAGAATGCCTGATTGTCTCTCTCCTAGAATCAAATGTAATTCTTTAAAAATATTTATGGGTCTACATTTCACTACTTTAATGAAAAAAATCTTCAGAAAATTGGGTACTTTTTTCTGACAACCTATAGCATATTCTCAATCCTGTGTTGAAGTATGGAGGCTCCTTGACTGAAAATGTTCTCAGAACTACATAGAGTGGAAAAGGATATAACAGGCACCTACCAGCTGCTTTGTCACAAACTAACAATGATTGTTTGTGAATAAATAACTTCAATGTACTCAGCCATTTCCCTGCATCTATTTAAACGTCTGTGACTATATATCTATACCTCAATTACAGATACCAGTAACTATAAACATTCATGTGTAGCCATTGTATATTGATTTTAAACAACAGAAATGACCATGATGGTATAAGCAAAATAGACATCAAGGAAGGTTACTGTGTACATCGCAGAATTAAAGAGGTTTGAGCAAAAGTCCTTGAAAATATAGAAACAAGGTTTCTATGACATAGTAACAAATTTTCAATCATTTGGGAAAATTTTAAGTCAAGTGCATTTGAAAATGTAGACTTAAGGTTAACAAGAAAGGCTAAAGTTTAGTTCTTGCTTCTGAAACTGTTTAGAATAAGTTCCCACGTAAGCCAGATCATGGATACCTGACTAAGGTTTGCATTCTGAGAATTTTCTTAGTCCAAAATTTCTAAGAGATTGCATTCACCCAGATCCAACATTTCTGCTTTGACACTCAGAATCTAAGTGTCACATTTGAATTTGAAATAAACTTCTTCTTGAAGTCTTAGTTTTCCAAATTCCAGTGGACTTATTTGTTCTTTCTCTTTACCCAGAACATTCCCCATCCTTGACCCTGTGCTGGGATGGAGAAATGTTGTGATTAGATTAAGAATGAGACTCCATTAATATTGCAAATGTTTGTTTTTAAAAAAAAAAACACACCTTTTATTTATCCAATTTTCATTTATTTGTAATCATTCTTTATGAATTTATATTTTTAGCAATATAATACAACTATATGGTCGAAAAGAAAGGTTTAAATCTCAGCTGAACTATTTCAAAACAAAAGATTAAAACTTCAAAATTTAAATCCTTTGTAATCCTTTGCACTCCTTTGCTCTAATCTCATTTCCTAGGTTTACTATTTCAAAAATATTTTTCTTTCATTTACCTTTATATATTTTTAATATGTTTTTATTGATTTTTAGAGAGGGAGGAAGGGAAGGGATAGACAGTTAACACTGATGAGATGAGAAATATCATCCATTGGCTGCCTCCTGCATGCCCCTTACTGAATATGGATAGAACCCACAACCTGGGCATGTGCTTTGAACTGGAATTGAACTGGTGACCTCTTGATTCTTGGTTCACCCATCAACACACATTTATATGTTAGAAATAATAGGTTTATACTGCCCAGAATTGTTAATTCACATTGTAGATATAATGTAAGGATTTTCAAATAAATACAATAAGTATTTAACTTGCAGAGAATATTCCTTTCCCACACAAACTCTTCAATATTCCATCCTCCAAATATATATACTTTTCGTGTTAAAAGCATCATTCAGGGTATAGATTTATGTAATTATACAAATACTCATCAGTAAGGAACCAATAAACTAAAATTGTATCTCTCTTGCTTATCCTTTTTTTTAAATAAAACAACTAAGTTAACTTAGTTTTACATTAGTCTATGTTTGTTATACCAATCTTAAAAAAAAAAAAAAACTGTTCAATAATCTCTTAATCATTTCTGTCCTCCTGTTTTTGAAGTAGCATTTCATCATCATCATGGAAACTCCATTCAATACTATCATGTCTTCTTTATCTTGTGCCCTCAAAATGTTTAGCTTGCTCTCATATTTTGTTGTAATGCATCTTCTAATAATTTTCTATAAAAGGGAGAACAGCAGATACATTTTGGAAATTTTATGTATCAGAAAATACATTTTCTTACATGAATAATTATCTTCAGATTATCAGGTTGAGAAACATTTTTTTTTCTAATAATGAGGATGCTTTGCATTATCTTTCACTTTTTCTGTAAACAACATCAATCTCATTTTTATTCTTAATCTTTTATTTATGATCTATTATTCCCTCCTCTTTATCCCTCTGTATAGTTCTCCTTAAAAAATTGTAGTCAAATATTCTCCCTTATTTATAGCATGACTCAATACTTTCCCTCCTTTCCTTAGGTCTATTGTATAAAATGCCACAGTCTGTATGGTGATGTTATGACAGAAAGTAACACCATTTCTTCCAATAGGCACTTAACTCTAAGCTTATTTCCCTATTATATCCGCTAAAAGTCTTCCATATATATGTCTTTTTCTAAATGTATTAAATAATCTAAAACAATCTTCAATGCTTCTGTCTCCTGTCCTTTTTCCTTTATACCAATAGCAAGATATGATCTTGTCTTTTTTTCTCTCTCTCTTTTTTTTATTGTTTAAAGTTTTACATATGTCTCTTTTTTTCTCCTAATTGACCCCCCCCACTCCTTCCCTACAATCTTGTCTTTTATCCTAAGGAAAGAGTCTACTAAGGCATATGATCAGAGACATGGGAGCATGCAACAGACTGAATCTCAGTGGAAATGGAACAAGAAGAAAAAATTCACCAAAGAACTTATATGCATATATGCATAATCCATGGACACAGACAATAGTGCAGTAAAAGCCTGGGGAGGGGTCAGGAGCAGGGTGGAGGGGGTCAATGGGGAAAAGAAGGGGGCATCTATTATACTTTCAATAATAAAGATATATTAAAAAATAAATAAAATGCAGATTTCTATGTTCTACTTATAGATATTCTAAATTGGGAAGTTTCAAAAGGGGCTTGGGAATCTGAATGTTAATTTGCATCTTCCAGCCACTACCATTCCTGACATAGGTCATGTATATATTTACTTTTGATGTGTGCTGGTTTATGGAGACTTTGCCTACTAATAGATACCAGGACTCTTTAGGCACTTTTTTAGCCCTGTGAATGCATAACACAAATTAAAAAAAAACACACATAATAAATCAAAACAAACACAGAGCCCCTATAATTTATCCATAATATTTTATGATTAGTAGAAGATGAATTAAAAGATGAATATGACAGTATCATCATAAATAAAATGTGTCTTTCCAGTGTCCTACTTTTGGTATTTGTGTCGTCTTTATTGTGTTCTCAGTGTCTTGCACTTTATGAGAAAGGAAACATTTGCTTTATCTTGATAATATTTCTAGGCTCATTAAAATACTTAGCATGCGTAACCATCTTTGTTATCATTGTCATCAATGGCAGCATATTGCACACTTAACATATGCCAGTAGATGTGTAAAATGTTTTAAGTAAAATTTGGTTTTTAAACTATGTGAAACATTTACATATTTCAGAAATTAAGTTATAAAATAAGATTAACTTAAAAAGTTTAGATTCCTCCTTGTTCTTCCTCCATGCTCACTTTCTTCAACTACAGGCACACATTTAGCTATTTTTTAAAATATATATATATATTTATATTGATGCTAGAGAGGTAGAAGGAAGAAGGAAAGAGAGACAGAAACATTAAAGACAGAAACATCAGTTGGCTGCCCCCCATCAGAGACTAAGCTTGAAACTAGAGCTTGGGCCCTGACTGGGAATCAAACAAGTGATCTCTTGCATAGTTTGAAACTCAACCACTAAGCCACACTGGCTAGGCACACATTGTTAGGTTTCTTTTTAAACAAAAACATTTATTCAAATTCTCCACATTTCTAACACAATAGCATTCTATGCAGACTATCCTAAATTATCCTTTTTATACTTAATGTACATTGTATATATTGACATATGCAATATATACTAATTAAAATATACATATGTGCCTATTTGTGTATCTCAATAGACATTTTTAATATAATGTAATCCCATAATATTGTTTAACACCCATTTATTATTTAATCTTTATTTCAATCCACTGTAATGAAAACAAATGTCATTTTTATTTTCCATAGGGGAAAAATTTTTTTACATGGACCAATACAATACATTTAGTTTTTGTTTGTTTATTTTTCTATCCTCGTAGGTATCTGATGTAAATTCTCAGATATATTCATTGCTTTGCTTGTTTGCAAATCCTTAAACTGAGCCATCATTCTCATCAAGTTTTTATTCTGACCTGATTTTTGTCATCTGACCTATCTTGCTAAAATATAGTTCAGAATCTAAAGGTACATTGGTGTCTTACTATTTCTGACTCATTTTACATGTCCTGAAACAGGCATCATCTGAGTGCTATAAGCATTTGGCATTCCACATGCCAAGATTTATGAGATTTGCTTGGCCTTCGCTGGCACAGCTCACTGCTCTAGAACTAACTCACTGTAGAACCTGACCTGAAGCTTCCAGTTGAATAGACCCGTCATTCCTTTCGGAAAACAAAACTTACCATCAATAATCTATGGCACCTGACAGGCAGATTTCTCTTGTTCCCATTTATTCCTTGGAATGATAACTCTTTGATTTCAGACTTTGTGAATTACTGCTGCATTGAATATAACCATGTTTTTATAGGAACATTGGGAGTGGGGGAAAGGCATTACTCTCAAAGAATAAATCGAAGTCGTAAGTCAGGAATTAGGATCTCAAAAGCATTTCCAGGAGGAATAATTTTCAGCAGCTATCTTGAGAAGCTTTAAAATCGGATCTCTTTCTATCTCTGGACCTTTTTGTTTTCAATAACTAGATAGTAAAGCAGAATGCATTTTAAACTGATTAGAGAAAAGCAGGACTTGCTAAATTCATAATAATAAATATGCCAAAGAAACATAAATCAGAATAATATAACAATGGAGTTGAACTTCTGAGGCTTTTTCTAGTCCTCCCTTCCTGCACTATAATAATAAAAGCGTAATATGCAAATTGTAATATTCACAAAAATGTGAATAAATATTAAAGATAAGTAATTGGAATATCAAAATATTTGAGAATCCATGAAATACTTAAAATTTGGCTCATAAGGGAAATATTTTTTCATTCCAAAATATCTGTTAAATTAAACAAAATGATAATGTTTTATCTCAAAACTCTTACTTTTGCAAATCTTCATTTATTAGCTCTATTTTCATTCCTAATAATTATTAGAGTACATTTATCTCAACAATAGGTAACAAGAAAATCAAATGGCTTTGATTAGAGAGAGTTTAAGGCTTACTTATCAGCTGGAAGCTAAAAGATACTATCAAACTAAAGAAACTGAAAAGTACACAAAATCAAAATCTGTGCTTTGCAATTTAAATGTACATGCTGAACTAAAGAAACATTTACTGTGAATAAATAGAGCAAAATTTTTGACTCAAGTTTTTAAAATTGGATATGCTGAGAATATATGCATAAACCAAACACCCACACATTTCTCATTGATGCAATACCACTTAAAAAAAATATGGGTTAGGGACCGGGTTTCCTGTAGCATATTGAATAATTTAATAAGTGTGACTATACTCCTACTGAAGACCCTAGAGACAATGGTAATTGAATGAAAAATTGTATGTTGTTGCTGAATTTACTGAGCTAGTTTTAATTGTGACTGAATCACATTTCACTGCTTTTTGTTTGTTTAAATTGGTTAATTTTCATGGAAAAATGCAGAGCTCAGCAATTTTGGTAGCATAATTTTCAATGTAATGAGAAGCAGCCAGGAAAAAAAAAAAAGGAGAGAGAGAGAGAGAGAGAGAAGCAGCCAGATTTTCACACTCTAAGTCCTTGATACACAACACAACACATTAGTGTTATGAAGTTTTAACTCTGTTTTGCTACAATGTATTCTCTTGGGAGCCTATATACATTGATATTGTTGCATACACTTAATATTACTGTCATCGAATATTCATTTTTTGTTTCCATTTTAGAAGTAACATTTTATTGTGAATTTCCCTTGCTTGTACCATCACATCTATCAATCAGTTTGAATGGCTTTCTCAATGGTCTCAATCTTTTCTTGGAATCAACAATGCTTCTTTGTTAAATTAGTCTTATCAGCTTCTAAGTATGCAATAGCCTCTGCCGAATTTAATAAAAAGAAAGGAAAAGCCCTTCCCTTTCTTTCAAATCTTCTCCAAAACCTGAATTATGTCCACAATAACATCAGCTCTCAAAAGATATTTGTTTTCCACTTTAGATGTTCTATTGAGGGTAAGACACAGCACAATAATACTAATTTCACTCAGCTGGATGAAAGGCAAAACTCTTTGCTATTTGCAATTCTAAAGAAGAAGCTGTCGCTCAGGGCCACAATGGGGTTTACACTCCAGGACAAAGTGTGGGTACCCAGTGAGCTGGGACTGTAAGTGCAGTTTATATATGACAAGAGAGATGGGGTTAGTAAGGTTTCATGAAATCCTTCTAAACTGGCTAATTTGAATAATTGTGAGGATCCTGGGAAAAATAGCTATCCTTATTTCTCTAGCAGCTAGCCTTAGAAGATTAAGGTAAATACATGGCGGTCCCAGCATGTGAGAGGAAGATAAGGGAAGCTCTTAAATGTGGATTTATTTGGCGCAATTGATGGACCTATAGTCAAGGCCTCAAATAATGGGATACTATACTGTGGTAAAAAAAAAAAAAAAGGAATTCTTACTATTTTCAACAGCATGAATGGAACTGGAGAGCATTCTGCTATGCAAAATAAGCCAGGCAGAGAAAGATCACATTATCTCATTCATTGGTAAATATAATGAATAACATAAACTGATGAACAAAAACAGATCCAGAGATAGAGAAACATCGATCAGACAGACCATCACACCTCAGAGGGAAGGTAGGGGAGGGTGGGGGTAAGGGGGAATGATCAACCAAGGACTTGTATGCATTTGTAACTAATGGACACAGACACCAGGGGAGTGAGGGCATGAGTGGAGGGTGGGAGAAGAACACATATGTGATACCTTAATCAATAAAGAAAAGAAAAGGAAAAAAAAAAAAAAACTTGGTCAAGACACAAATAAAAATAAAGAAAATAACTCTCTTATGCTATCTATATTGGAAACCACCGGTATTTAAGTATTTCTTATATTTATTTTTAGAAATATAATCAAAATTGTGTCTTCCTTTCACCCCAAAATGATTTGTTTTTGAGGTTAGTGATTACATTCACATTGACAAATTCAAGGGCTGACCTTTAGTTTTGATCTGTGAGTTGCATTTGAAATGTTCTATCCATCTCCTTTGTTAAGCATATTCTTTGCTTGATTTCTCAGCCCAGAATTGCAATACTAGTTATTAACTCAGTTTTCCTTGATTGGCGTTTAAGCATTGTTTGTACCAAAGTCAATTTTTCAATTGATCTGCATTAACTTGCAGTCCCCTCATCCATACCAGCCTATTAAATTCCATGTTGAAACTGATGATTCACAAATGTGTCTCTCACTTTCAGAACTTCACCTTTAATCCTATCTAATAAAAGAGTAATATGCAAATTAACCACCCCTCCACTACAGCTATAAGCCACACCCACAAAAAAAAACACATCCACCAGCCAATCAGGACCATGTATGCAAATTAACCCCAACCAAGATTGCTGCAGCCAAGGAGCAGCAGGATAGAGGCTTGGGTTTCCCGGATGATGGAGTAAGTCATGCTTTCCACACAATCTGGTGAGCACAGGCCTCAACTCAAAGCTACAAAGTTTCAATTATAGAATATAAATAAATCCCAACAAAAATGGCTACAGCCATGGAGCTGAAGAGATCAGGAGGAGAGAGAGCAGGAGGCTAGAGTTGCCCCTGGTGATGGAGGAAGCCAAGCTTTCCCCACATCCTGGCTGGCCTAGGTTTCCACTTAAGGCTACAAAGTTTCAATTGTAGAAGATAAATAAATCCCAGATACCAGGGCCTCTGTTTGGGTCTCCTAGGGGCATGGCCAGCCTGCAAACCACCACAGGCCCTTAGCCCAGGACACCCCATGCCCCAAGGGAACCTTCACCCTAATCTGGGACACCCTTCAGGGCAAACCAGCTGGACCCCACCCATGCACCAGGCCTCTAAACTATCTAATAAAAGTGTAATATGCAGATTGATCATTATTCCAACACACAAGATAGCCACCACATGTGGTCAAAGATCCTGCCCCCATTACCAGATGGCCAACAGGAGAAGGCAGTTGGCAGGGTTCAGGCCTGCAAGGGAGGGCAGTTGTGGGCAATCAGGCCAGCAGGGGAGGGCAGTTAGGGGTGAGCAGGCCTGCAAGTGAGGGCAGTTAGGGGAAAACAAGCTGGCAGGGGAACAGTTAGGCATCAATCATGCTGGCAGAGGAGTAGTTAGGGAGTGATCAGGCTGACAGACAGAAGTGGTTAGGGGCAATCGGTAAGGCAGTCAGACAAGCAGTTGGGAGCCAGCACTCCTGGATTATGAGAGAGAGGGATGTCAGACTGCCCATTTAGGCCAGATTGGGATCAGGCCTAAATGGACAGTTGGACATCCTTTGAGGGGTCCCAGGTTGGACACCCCCATACACAAATTTCATGTACCCAGCCTCTAGTTTATATATAAATCCTATTTAACTTATATCCCACTAACAATAATATGTTACTTAATACTAGAGGCCCAATGCACATCAAAAGGGAATTAATTAGAGGAAATATTTTAATATTGCTATTTGCCCTTTCTCTATAATAGAAGTGTCAGAGGTGAAAGAAAATTAGAAAAATGTATAGGAAAATCTCCCTCCTGTCAGAGTCTGGGGTGTGCTGTAGGTCTTAGAGTCAAGTCCCCGCCCACCACCCACACACATGCTTCGAAAACACAGGAGACTGAGACTTGGCCAGCTCTACCCCCATTGGTGGGGGACAAGGCCTGAGGTACTTGTCAAGCCCTGCTAGGCAAGGTCCCCATCAAGCTCTGCCAGGTGGGGGGTATGGCCTGAGGTCTCCTGGCCTGGTGCCAGGGTGGGGGGTGCACCCCAAGGTCTCCCATCAAGCCCCATGAGATGAGGGGAGCGACCTGAGGTCCCTCGCCTCAACCAGGTGCCATGTAGCCTCAGGTCCCTGTTGTTTGGTCATGACGCTATGGTGTCCTGGCTAATTTCCCTATTCCTCTATTATACAGATAGATCTTTCATTGTCACATTTTTTTTCTGACCACATCCTGGAAAGTTTCTATGCTTTTAAGGGCCCTGTGATCAGATTTGACACACCTGAATACCTAAGAGACTAATAGCCTCAATTAATAATAGAGAATTTTGAAAGATTATGATGTTTTAGTTAATTAGACCGAGTTTTCTCAAATATGTCCCACCTTGATCTCTATGAACTGGAGATAAACATTCGCGCTTTTTCAATTGTCATCTGAGGTAGAAGGAAGGGTTAATTTTAAGAAAGACAAAGATCTACGTGAGAAAGACACATCATCAGTTGCCTCCTGCACATGCCCTGAATCATAGGAGGTTAGGGATCAAACCTGTAAACCAGGCACATGCTCTTGACAGGGAGTCAAACTCATGACCCTTCAGTGATGGACGGGCTGATGCTCTAACCACTTAACACACTGGCCAGGGCTCAACTTTTAAACAAAAACACTAAAAATTTGTTAGTTATATACTATGACACATACTCACGGATTCTATCTAGTAACAATCTATAATAATAAAAGCATAATAAGCAAATCAACCAAAAGTCTGAATAGCAGAACGACCATGTGGGTGACCTTCCAGATGACCATGCTATGATACCCACTGGCACCAGGCCAGCCAAGGTGGATGTGATGCAATTGGTCGGCAGCCTTGCCATCCCCCCCCATGATCGCCCTGCAGAAGGAGGCCCAGGCCACAGGCCAGTGGCGTGATCAATCAAGGGGCTTCATGATGGCCCCAAAGAGAGAGGCCCAGGCCACACACCGGCAAGTTGTGGTTAGTGGGCAGGGCCTCCCTCTGTAGGGACGATCCATCATGTAGCACCAGTCGGGTGGGTGGGGCCTACCTCTTTGGGGCCATTGATCGAATGGCTCCTGGACTATGAGAGGGCACAGGCCAGGCTGAGTCCCCCCACCCCCTCAGTGCATGAATTTTGTACACTGGGACTATAGTTTTATTTATAAATGCTGATTCTTAAAATAATGCAGTTTTTTTTTTTTGGTAATAGAGATGAAGAAACTAGTTCTGATAATATTTAAAGTTCTTCAATCTTGACCTAGAATAAAGCTATGTGCTCATAAGTCTCTGACTCTGAGAAATCTGAGGATAACACTAGGATTATATTGTACACACTGATTTTAGTTAAAGATTAGTAAGAAAGAAAATTGTATTGAAGTGTTACTTCTGCAACAAAAATGTTTAATAAATTTACTTATTTTAGATTATATTGTTAAAAATAAACTAAATAAAGGATGTTTTTAAAAATGAGTTAGATGAGTTACGTAATAACTATTCCTTACTCCATAGAGAAGTTTTACTATTTTAATTTTTTATTTTTTATTTGTTTGTTAATTTTGAATATGGGATAAACTATTTGAAAGCTAAATTTCCAAACTTAATAATGACCAAAATTATCACATTTTAAAAAAGTAGACACTGTAATATGTGCAATTGTCTACATACCTCAAACAAAATAGGAAATGTGTATGCCATTAACAATTGTATGCTAAAATCATAACTTCCTTAATCATCTATCACTTAGTTTTGCTAGCTTTCCTGACAAATGCTGTTCTTTTTTTTTGTTTTGTTTTATTTATCTCATATGTGAAGAAAAGGAGTAAACATACATCTCAGTTAATATACACACACTTAATCCATCATTCCTTTTATGTTTTATTTTATTATATGTTATTTCATGCATACATTTTATTTTTATTTTCTTACTCTCATTTTCATCACCTCACTAGCATTTTTATATGTTTTATGAATTGTATATATCCTTTGTTTAGGGAGTCTGGAATTTGCACTTAGCAATAGGAAACATATTTCATTTTATCTGTTTACATTTAAAAACTGTACACACAGTGCTATATTATTCTGACTACTGCATTTTATTCTATAGGGTATATCCATTACTTATCTTTTTGCTCAGAAATAACAACTTAAAGACCTTTCAAATATCAACACAAAAATGCTGAAGTGAACTTGTGGAACATTTTATCTTATAAAACTGTGTAAAAATTTATTTTGGCTACAATTACTTGGAAAGGATTGCTGAGTCATAGAACATACTTTGACTGAGTTACATGAAACTACTCACCATAATTACTACATCAGCCAAATTACTGCTAGGACAGCAGACTTTTTCTAATTTTCATAGGTATTTTTCTTTTTAAATGTTATGAATATAAGATAGTGGTGCATTTTTATCCCCATTATTAATTAGTTATGATTTTTGTGTACCTTACATAGAATTTGAGTTTTGTCCTCTGTGAATTATTTGTTCTCTATTTTTCTTTATTATTTATTTCCTATTATATGTTCTTTATTATTCTATTGTGTTTCATGATTTATTTGTTGGTTATTTGCTGTTCATTTTTATTTTAGACTTTAACTTTTTGCAGGTTTTTGAGTTTGTATATAACTATTCCTAAAACTTATATATAAATAGAAGCCGTTGCATGAAAATTTGTGCAATAGGCCTTCCTTCCCCTGGATGCCAGCACTGGTTTTCCTCTGCACCTGGGACCCAAGCCTTTGCTTTGGCCACAGTGTAGAAACCAAGCCTTTTCAGTCTTCAGTCTTCAGTCTTTGCTCGGGTTGGAGCCTTCAATCTTCACTCTGTGCCTGCATATGCAAATCAGCCCTCCATCTTTGTTGGGTTAATTTGCATACTCAATCTGGATTGGCTGGTGGGCATCACAAAAGTATAGTCAATTTGCATCTTTCTGTTTTATTAGTGTAGATAATGTACATAATTAAATCCATCAATTCTTCACATGATTACTTATGCTTTAGATATATTATTTTAAAAGTCCTTTCCTGTCATGGCTAGGTGACTCAGTGGTTGGAGTATTATCCCATACACCAAAAAGCTGTGGGTTCTATTCCTGGCTAGGGCATATACCTAGTTTGTAGGTTCTTGTGTGGGAGGCAACTGATGGAGGTTTCTCTCTCACATCAATGTTTTTTTCTCTCTTTAACACACTCTATCTCTGTCTCTCTCCACTTTCCTCTTTCTCAAATCAATAAAACATATCCTATGGTAAGGATTTATTTTAAAGGCCTCTCCTAAACCTAGTATTTATGATTTATATTTTCTTCTATTTATTTTCAAATTTACTCATATATAACCCAGGTAAAAGTGAAGTCCACCTTTGTAGATGCTATAGAGATATCATTTCATTCTTTTATCTAGAGGAGCTAGCTTGCATAATATGACACATTAAATAGCTTGTCACTTACTTATTGATTTGTTTTCCTCATATTTATTCTAGAATAAATCTAGATAGATGATACATGCATACGTAAATTGATAAAGATATGTAAATAGAAATCTAAACTTTCTATTTATTTTGATTGGTATATTTGCCTTTGAAAATCTAGGAAATAATATATCTGAAAAATTAGGAAATAGTATATCTGAATTATTTTAAAATGCTCTCCTTGTACTAATTTTAAAGTGCTTTGTATATACATGGGCATATATATTAAATATTTTATGGATTATTTGAAATTAATTGTTATTCTCATAATATTGCTTTCACAGTTCACCAGGGTGCTTCATATCACCATTTATTCTGATATTCATTTATGAATTTTAGAACAGATTTAATATTATTTCAATGCTAATATACCTTAAATCTATTACTATGTAATTTATAGTTTTTCTTTATATTTTCAATTGTCTTAAGTATTACTAAGACAATGTTTCAATTATAGACAGATAATTTTTTTCTCTTTTTCTCCTTTTAATGAACTACTCCAGGGGATTTTCCTGTGGAGCCAGTCCATATGCACAGAGTAGGGATCTGGTAGGTAAACAGTTGTTCCTTTAAGGCTTCTGGTGAATAGACTGGAGAGTAATGCCTCATCGTAACATCCCTTTCTATCTTTCCCTTTCTTTCACCCAACTTAAGACAATAAGAAACCCACTGGTAATGGTATTTGAGATGACAGTGGCTCCTCTAAATTGTTATATCATAATTGCTTGAGATTATACTGCTTATTAATTGAGATATGGTGCTGTAAGAGGGGGAAATACTGGGGAATTAATGAAATATTTAGTCAGTTTGAGACAATAATAAACATATTATTGTGGAATAAAACTGATACTTTTGCAGATACCTTGCAAAAAGAATGTAGTGGGCTCAGAGATGTTATTTGCTGATACACTGAGGACCTCCAATGCAACTTTAAATTGGCCTCTAATAGTCACAAGATTAGCAGTTCTGAAATAAGCCACCACCAAGACAACTGTGTCATTCTTGGTTTAGTAATGAATATAGCACAGAAAATTTATACAATGCATATGAAAAATCAACATTAACTTACTTTTCCAAGTTACTCTGGCACAGACCTGTTAGGTAAAGTTAGAATGATGACTTATTATAGGTACTTTTAGAGTTACAGTTTAGTTCTTACATGAGGATGTTCTAGAGACCCATGTAGGTATAAATTGATTCAGGCCAGAAGTTGAGTCAGGAATAGGGAATTTGTATTGTTACGATTCAAATGAGGGCGCTTTTTACTAGGATTATAGATGTTGTTGTTTTAAATTACATAATCCTATTTTAATTGTATAATTATAAATCTTGTACAAAATTATATTTATCATAGAAACTAATAATTAATTAATTACTACCAACTTGTGTTGTAGAGCATTCTATTTTGCTTAGAGAAAAAAGCTAGGTAATGTGAAGGTTACCTTCGGTAGTTTAATACTGGTACTATAATTCTGCAACACCAGCATCTTATCATCTATACTGAAACCAAGAAGCACATTTTATTGACAGAATATATTTCTCACATCTCAGATCTTTAGGAAACATTCAAAAGAATCTTTTCATAAGGTGCTTGTTCGTTCCTCAGTAACAAGTTTCTCAATGCCTGTTAAAATGATTGATTTCTAACCTCATCCAGAGACATAAGTGAATGGAAGATGAACACAGCAGGCAATATAAATCTAGTCTAACATTTCTATCTTCAGTAGGCTTGCAATGTTACCTCTCCATTTAGCCAAGGAATTTCTGACATCTTAATTTCATTTTGTGTGAAACTCTATTGAGCCAGGTTACTGTCATCCTTTGCTGTGCAATCAATTAACTATCACATTTGCAGGAGCACATCAAATTCAAAATAAATGGTAAGTGATATATAAATTTAATATAAAAGTATGTTCTTCATTTCCTTTCTGAACACCATGGATATCAATTTTTACACATATGACTACTTTTTATTTTATAGATGTAATTGCAATGTTGGCATCTTTTTGACTTGTAGCCTAGGTTCAAATTTGCTTTTACAACTAGCTTTGGGAAATATGAGATTGTCCTGGATTTATGGGCAATATATGGTAGTTAGGGTAGTGTATAAAGAGATCACTCAGACCATCATTAGGCAACTTTCTCGGGCAAGGTAGTTACAAGTTTTTAAGCTCCAATGAGATAAGGAGCTGCCTCTGTTACTGAGGCATTTTCTGCGGTTTTGGCATTTCCTGATCATCTTTATTTTCAATTAATTCCCAACATTTCACACAAAAGACCTAAAACAACACTCAATTTTATAATTCAGAAACTTTGAGAATCACACCATGCATTTTATTATGTATATACCCAGCAATGGCTGTGTCTTGAGCTAAGAATTTAAAAATTGAATGCTGTATTTTATTATTAAAAGTTAGGTGCAATCTGCAGTAGCCCTTAGTTTGTCAAAGACTTACCTTCCATAGCACTCTGATCCAAATATATTAATTTAAATAATATTCACTGTTGGATGCTTTTGACTCTCAATGATCTGTTCTGTAGTATAGTATTTGTACCAGGTCAGCTAAGCAATCCAAGGTCAGACATCCTTGAACATTACTTAATTGCAATAGTTTCTTGAATTTTTATTTTTCCTAGAATAAATACTTAAAAGTATTAAAACCCACTTAAAATATTTTTGTTGATTTTAGAGAGGAAGGGGGAGATAGAAACATCATTGTTTGGCTGTCTGCTGCACACCCCACATTGGGATGGAGACACCAACCCAGGCATATGCCCTGGCTGGGAATTGAACCATGACTTCCTCATTCATAGGTCAATGGTTAATCTCTGAGTCATGCTAGCCAAGCAAAATGCATTCTTGATAGTTAAAATAAATGATTTAATTAATAGGTATTAAATGGCTTACTGAATCTTTCAGATAGCCAGAAAATCAAATACTGAAACTACATGGTGCAACAATTAATGTACAAAAAGTATAGTCCTCATGTTTGTCATCTAGTTATTAAATAACAAAAAATTACCATGACAACATCTAAACAACAGAATATCTCTGCCACCATGGTTGCCCGAAAATCATTTTTCATGAATTTAATGACATCATATTTCATACATCAGAAAATAAGCCTTAAAAAGGTCCATCCAGTTGGTATAATATGGATCTCAAGTTTCTAACCCAGAAAGGAAGATAGAGTAAGAATGTTCAGGTAATATACCCTAAGACAACAACATACTGGTACCTGAAATTTTCAAAATGTAGGTATTATTTTCAATCATCTTGAGTAGCCACAAGCACATACATTTTAAGAGTCTTCCTTATTGATTTTATTTCATTTTTCCCTTTTTTATATTGTTACCATTATCAGAAAATGAATATAGTAATAATATACATTTTTAAATTATATATATACAAATTAAATGTGATTACAGATGAGAATACACATTGGAGAAATGTTGAAGCTATGTTTGAAATTCAAATGAATATAGTGTTTGAGAAAATATAAAGGATATATTAAAGGTATGTTTCAGATTTCAAATATGCATACAGGATACATTGATAAAAATTTTTTAGGATATATACTGCATCACATTTTGAAAGTGATTGACACATTTTGGTTTCAAAATCTAAATTGATTATATAATATATTATATATTACCATCCACCCAAAAATATCCTGATTATAAATGGCTTTTAATTTTAACTCAAAACTGAACATTCACATAATTAGATTTACAGAGCAGGATTTTTCTTCAGTGAGCTCAACATTAGAATTATATTACTAGTTGGCAAAACTTTCATTTTAATGTCTATTTTGCCTGGAAATGAACAAATCAATCTATTCCTTCCTGTGGTTTAAGCCTCATTGGTTCTGATGGAAAACTTCAGCTTTCAATTCATGTACTCTGAAACAAACATTCTATTTTCTCTAGTCTTTAGAGAAAACAAGCAAACATAAATTATGGGCAGACACCGTGTCTTTGCAGTGTCCTTTTTTTTTTTTTCCTGTGGTGTCTAACTTATTATAGATCCTTGATGAATATTAAATCATAGTGATGACAAAATCCCAAAGTGTCTTACTCTTCAAATCACCAAACTATGAAATTTCATTATTTACATGGATGTTAAAAATAACTGAAACCTTTTATACTTCTTTAGGTCATTTTGAAAAGGCAAAACAATTGGCATACATGACAGCCTCCCATCTATCTGTGTGTTTAATAAAGTCAAATGTGATGAAGACTAATGTACCATACTGATGTTTGCAGAATTTCATTAACGTATTTTCAAGACTATCATAACTCACTCACCTCTGGTGAGTTTATGAGGCATGGGTTTTGCTCTAGCACATAAAATCAGCTTGCCTAACACAATGCAGAGACTAATAATATCAAAGATGACACTTCCTCACATTTGAAAGAAGGTGACTCATTTATTTTCCCCTTCCTAGTTTAGTAGGACAATGGAGTCATTTTAAATTAGCACTGAAATTAAGAACTAACACGAAGTCACTAAATGATAGTATCTTGTCTTTCATAATGAAAATCTGGTATTTTTTTTTATCACAAAATTCAGACTGCTAAAGCAAAGCAATATAATTTCTCAGTTTAATATCCATAAAAATTTCCTTGTTGTTAGATTATTATCCATTCTTACTGCTGTATGAATAAATATTTTAGAACCTTCAAACAGCTTTAATAACATGCTAATGATAAACTGATAGAGTTTATCATTATGGATTTAACTAAAGTTATTATATCCTAAATGATAATATAGACCGAATTTAAGGAAGAAATTGATCAGATTTCTATATAATAATAAAAACAGCATTCATCTGTTTTTATTATTATATAGAATCAAATACAGAGCTAAGGTGTATTTTCATTAGTTGTATATTTCACTCTTAGCCCATCACCTTTGCAATTCTATAGGTTTGCATTGCTGCTCTTCTTCCATAATTATCAAGTGTGTTCATAGCTGTAAATCAGTTAAATAAAAATGGAGACAAATAAACTAAATGATTACAAGATCTGGCTTCTATTTCTCTGTTTTCTCATAATGACACCTCCACCTCTAACTATACCCATTTGCTCCTCTTCTGCCTCACTGGCCTTTCTCTTTCTTCCTTCCTTCCTTCCTTCCTTCCTTCCTTCCTTCCTTCCTTCCTTCCTTTCTTTCTTTCTTTCTTTCTTTCTTTCTTTCTTTCTTTCTTTCTTTCTTTCTTTCTTTCTTTTTTTCTTCCTTCCTTCCTTCCTTCCTTCCTTCCTTCCTTCCTTCCTTCCTTCCTTCCTTCCTTCCTTCCGTTCTTTCGTTCTTTCGTTCTTTCTTTCTTTTTTTATTTAATAAATCTTTATTGTTCATATTATTACATTTGTTCCTCTTTTTTCCTCCCATAGCTCCCCTCCACTCGGCTCCAACCCCTCCCTCTGCCCTTATTTGCCCCGCATTGTCCTCATTTATAGGTGTATGATTTTTGTCCAGTCTCTTTTGTCCCTTCACCTTTTCCCCCCTGAGAGTTGTCAGTCCATTCCCTTTCTATGCTCTTGATTCTATTATATTCCCCTGTTTATTCTGTTCATCACTTGATTTTTAGATTCTCTTGTTAATAGATATGTATTTGTTGTTCATAATTTTTATCTTTACCTTTTTCTTCTTCTTCCTTATCTTAAAGAGTACCTTTCAGCATTTCACATAATACTGGTTTGGTGTTGATGAACTCCTTTAGCTTTTTCTTATCTGTGAAGCTCTTTATCAGCTCTTCAATTCTGAATGATAGCTTTGCTGAGTAGAGTAATCTTGATTATAAGTTCTTGCTATTCATCACTTTGAATATTTCTTGCCACTCCCTTCTGGCCTGCATAATTTTTGTTGAGAAATCAGTTGACAATTGTATGGGTGCTCCCTTATAGGTAATTAACTGATTTTCTCTTGTTGCTTTTAATATTCTCTCTTTGTCTTTTGCTCTTAGTATTTTAATTATGATGTGTCTGGGTGTGGTCCTCTTTTGAATTCCTTTTGTTTGGGGTTCTGTGTGCTTCTTGGACTTGTAAATCTATTTCTTTCACCAAATGGGAGAAGTTTTCAGTTATTATTTCTCTAAATAGGTTTTCAGTATCATGCTTTCTTTCTTCTTCTGGCACCCTCATAATTCTGATTTGGTATACTTGAAGTTATTCCAGAGGCTCCTTATACTATCTTCACATTTTTTAATTCTTTTTTCTTTTTTCTTTTCCAGTTGAGTCTTTTCTACTTCTTTATATTTCAAATTTTTGACTTGATTTTTGTGTTCCTCTAGTCTGCTATTAGGTCTCTGTATAATATTTTTTATTTCAGTTTGTGTATGTGTAATTTCTAGTTGGTCCTTTTTCATCTCTAGTTGGTCCTTTTTCATCTCCTCTTGGGTCTTGCTAAATTTATCCAACTTTTCTAGGAAATTCTTGAAAACCCTTATTACCATGGTTTTGAACTCTATATCCAATTGCTTGTTTTCCTCCATTTCTTTCATTTGTGATCTGTTCCTTTGTCTCTGCATTTTCACTGCTTCCCTGAGTTGGTAGAGTAGATTTGTGTCCTAGGTGTCCTATATGGCTTCTCCAATTACCTGAGGTGGACTCTCTTGGGTCAACCCTTTGTGGACTGTGGGTGTAGTCTTGTTGTAGTTAAGTCTTGATTGTTGTTGGTATCACTGGGGGGAATTGACCTCCAAGCCAATTGGTTGTGAGGATCAGCTGTGTCTATGCCAAGAGAACTTCTGTACTGAAGTCAGCCTTATGATATAAGACTTGCAAAGTTGCAAAAGCATCTCCATTCAGCTTGGATGTGGCAGAGTCTCAGGGCTAAGCAGAGACAGCCTTGCCTTCCTGTCAGCCCTGCCCTATGTGGCTCCTTGGTCTCAGTGTCTCTCAGTAATTGCTGCATCTATCTCTGTGCACAGGTGTGTGCCTCCAGATGTCTTTCTTTCCTGGTCCCCTGAGTTTCCGTGAGCTCCGGGGACCTGTATTAGTCTGGGTCCCCAGGGTCTCACCTGATACTGGGGTTCAAAAACAGTTGGAAGTGGATTTCCACGCAGTTGGGAGATTCTCTCTCCCTCCTGCCAGTGGCACAATCAGTAGTAAGTCCTCTGTGTGCGCAGAGGCTGAGAGCCCCGAGTCCATACAAAGCTGAGCTTATATACTATGTGACAAGCAACAGGGTTATACAGAGTTTTATTTCCTCATTCCTGCACACATCTCACAATCTACAGACTCCGCATATTTCTGGTTACCATGGGGTTACGATAATGGATGGGACTGATGGTTATCTCTGGGTTAGTTTCTGGAGACATCGGAACCATGTCTCCTGTTGCAATTTTGCTACAGGCTGTCTTGTTACACAAGATTATCAGCCTGCACCTGGAATACAGCATCCTAGGAGTTTATGCTCTGTTCTCAACCCTGATACTGTAATTACAGGATGTAACTGGGGGATATGATTTTAAGCTGAGCTGTGTTAACTCCGGCCCAATCCTGATTTTTGCAACCTTACAAGAGGAAACCAGCCAGGCCCTCCACTGCCTGTACTCTCCATGCATGTGTCTCCATAACTCAGCTTTTTTCAACTCCTCTGAGTCTCCATGAGCCCCTCTCTTTTGTTCTAGTTGTAGAATTTCCACTCAGTCAGCTTTCCTGTGGTTCTGGATGGTGTTCATTTTGTGTTTTAGTTGTAGTTTTGAAATTGTTGTGTGAGGCAGCAGTTTAGGTGTTTACCTATGCCGCCATCTTGGTTTCCTTTTTTTGCTTTCTAATACCAAATTCATTCTCTCTCAGATCAAATGTCCTTTCTTATTCTTTTTGGAAAGTTTAAATGCAATTCTTGCATGGTTGCCTTCTTGTGATTATATAGGTCTCAGTTTATTTTATTCTGATTTTAGGTGGGAGAGAAAGATTTTCTCATCCACACTCAAATACTAGAATTAAGTCAGTGTATGTTCATGGGTTTTAGCCCAAATAACATAAAATACTGAAAGAATTTTATTTTATTTTTTGTGAAGTAATAGTTAAATATTATTTGACTACTTTTATAACATTTATAAAGTAATTTGTAATATTAGATAAGTCACTGAATCAGTTAAACCCTTTATCTCATCTATACAAATGTAATGTTTAGACGTTGGCAAACATATTTTTTCATACTTATCTGATATTAAATGTCTGAATTTATAGAGATGTTCAACAGGATTTTTACTTTTTCTGTAACATTGGTGGTCTCCAAAGATGCTCATAGTGGGCAAAAGGCAGGGTAGAATGGAAGGTCTCTTCATCAGTGTAGGCAAGCAGTCTAAATACTTGCAAAATACAAAAGCAAATAGACACTTTCCTAAAACGTCATTTTAAAATTTAATGACATATTAAACAGTGTTAAATTTATTACCAACTATATTAAAACTATAATATTTCAACAAATGAATTTTTTCTGTAATTATTTTAATAAATACTCAAGAAAAGACTACAAAAGTACACCAGAAAATAATAAAATAAATGCATCAGTAGAACAATTAGCCAATTGTTAGCAAGCTAACTAGTATAAAAAGATTTAAAATATTAAAAAGCAACATGATATACATTTTCCATATATATATTATAAAAATATAGTTAGTTATTTAGAAATTGTCTTTGGTTATCATGCACACCTTAATTGTGATGTTAGTAGAATATGGTTCAGCACAATTCCTTTGTGTTTATTTTTAAATAAGCTTTTTCCCTCCCTCTCACTTAATATTTGAATCTAAAGGAATTATGTTTACATTTGTAAGCATATCACATGACTCATATAAAATCATAAACAAAAATGATAAGTTAAATACATAAAATTGACATCATAATAATTAAAAATAATGCACAAAAATAAATAAAAATGGAAGAATATGGACAACAAATCCCATAGCCAAAATACCAATTTTCCTACATATACATTTATTTTCTTAAAAGTTAGTAAAAGGAACAAAATTGATCTAAAGTGAGTAAAAAGAATGAACAGGTTGTTACAGCAAAAGAGAGACACATTGGAAAAACACTCCAAGTATCACATAATTTAATCAAATATAATTTAAAGTAAAAATAAGTGTTTTCACTTGCAGGTTTCTCAAAAAAGAAACTAGTTTTATAATGAGAAATATAGATAAATGTGACATGAAAACAGGCACTTTTAGACAGTAGGAGTTTGCATATTGAGCAACTACTTTGAAAATCAATTTAAAGTATCTGGCAGTTTCAGTCAAGAAGCATTTTTGGTATTTCAAACCAAAAATTACATTAGAATGGAATTATAAACATGCCTGATTTCATGTATATTTTCTTCAAGGGATGGTCAAACTTGTACCTCACCATATGATGTTAATATACTAGAAAAATAGAATAATCGCTTCTCCGCCTTTTCGCTAAGATCAAGTGCAGAATAATAGAATAACTGCTGTAAATAACTATTACTAGTGTGTGCTATACAAAAGCATTTTGAAATATCTGTATTACCAATAGCCTGGCACCTGTGGAATCTCCTAACTCCTGAGATTTCGGTCAGACCTTATGGAGCTCCTTCAATTCCTGACTCCATCTCGTTATAAGTAGTTTAAAAAGTTTACCCACTGTTTAATTTATAAGGATTATAACAATTTGCTGACTCAGAATGTTTATAAAATTACCATTTTCAATGTACTTTTAATTATTAAAAATTTATAAGGTTTAATTTTACCTATATAAATTAATATAAATACATTTTAATAATAATAACAATTGATCCTAAAACTTAAATGTTTATAATTATTCTATTAATTCACTGTGACTTTGCCCTTGCTGCATGTATCTTCATCATACCTGATTTTTCAAAAAATAATATTTAATGGCTATAATTCTTTATGTTTTTAATTTCTCTTAAAAGACTCTGAATATTTGTTTTTTACATTTTTTTTTCTTGAAAGGTCTTTAATTTTTCTTTGTTTTTCACATTATCATAAATGTTAAATAAAATATCCAATAACTGTGAATAATACTGTTAATATGTGTACAATTCAGCATTCCTTTATGCTGATAAAATAAAAGTAAAAAATTATATATACTAAGTATATCCTTAAATTTAATTGTTATTAATTATGTAATTTTATTAAAGCTTTATCAACAAGCTGAATTTTTAAAATGTCTAGTTAATATTTTTAAAGAAGCTTTGTTAGCCCCAAACCAGGAAAATATAAAAGCTATATGTTTCTAATAAGTGTAAATCTCTTAATATCTTCTACCAGTTACATTTAACCTACTGTAAACTGTGCATGCATTTCTCAATCAGAATGACATAAGCTGTAATCCACAATTTATACTAATAACATTTAACTTTTGCAGTTGTTCAATTTTTAACATATCTCATGTCTCTCTGCTGTTAAAAGGCTTAAAACAAGTCATACATAGCACTGACATACTCAGAATTCCATCATTTAAATTTCTTTGTTGATGTGGCTCTAATAGAAAGAAAAGAAAAGAAATTGACCATAAAATTAATATATGAATAGAATTCAACAAAATGGTACAATATCATAAGTTTGAAATATAGAAACAAATGAGATTTGAGAAGTAGATAATGCTCAGAGCCATAGAAGCTAAAGAGCATATGACTAGACCAATTTCTTTAAATAAATGCATTCCTGCTATAACTTTCATTTATTTTTTTTAGTTTTATTTATTTATTATGTTGTTAATCTTGACCGGAGGATATTTTTCCATTGATTTTTAGAGAGAGTAGGAGGAAGAGGGAGAGCAAGAGAGAAATAGCAAAGGAGAGAGAATCATCGATTGCTTGTCTCCTGCACAAGCTCCAACTAGGGCCAAGGATTGAGCCTGCAATGAGGTACATGCCCTTGACCTAAATCAAATCTGGGAACCTTCAGTCCAGAGGCCTGTGCTCTATCCACATAGGTCCTTGCTATAACTATTTTAAATTGGACCTAGTGGTTTAATGTGTACCTTCATTGTCATGAGTATAAAAAGAAATCCCCATTTCATGCAAAACTCTTGCCACTCAGTGATTTGTAACCTCAGTGTATCAGGATAGAAGCTAATCCTTGCTTGACTCAGGGCATTATTAATTACTAGAGGCTTGGTGCATGAAAATTCATGTACTGGAGAAGGATCCCTTAGCCTGACCTGCCTCTCTCACAATCTGGAAGCACTCAGGGGTGGGAGGTGACCCAACAATCAGGAGAAGGTAATATCCCATCACACTTCTGCGGCTGCAATACCAGCAGCACAAGCCTTGGCCAGCCCTCATTACCTGAGCCTAGGGCAGCCCTGGGCAGCTTGGCAGCTTCCATCTGAGACTTGCTTGCACCTCAGGCCAGCCCTGGGCGGCTGGGTGGCTGAGGGTACTGGGAGACTCCAGAGGCATGCCTGCCACCCCAGTGGGGCTGAGGGTACTGGGCTCTGCCAGTGGGTGCCACTATCATTGAGGGAGGTGTAGTCAATTACCATATTTCCTCCTTATTGGCTGTGGGCACCACCATCTTTTCAACAGTGTTAGGGGGTCAATTAGCATATTTCTTCTTTATTAGATAGAATTTTTCTTAGTGAGGGAGTATCCATTGGCTCTGGTCAGATTTAGATTTAGTGATAAGAAGCTCTGAGATTGCTGAAACCCATTTGGCTCAGTGGATAGAGCGCCGGCCTGTGGACTAAAAGGTCCCAGGTTTGATTCTGGTCAAGGGCATATACCTTGGTTTTGGGCACATCCCCAGTAGGGGGTGTGCAAGAGGCAGCTGTATGATGTCTCTCTCTCTCATCGATGTTTCTAACTTTCTATCCCTCTCCCTTTCTCTCTGTGAAAAATCAATTAAAAAAAAAGTATATATATATATATATATATATATATATATATATATATATATACACACACACACATACAGTGGTACCTTGAGATACGAGTGCCCTAACATAAGAGATTTTTGAGATACTAGCCATCGAACGAGTGATTTTTGCTTTGAAACATGAGCAATATTTGAGATAGGAGTAATCAAGTGGATCGGCCGGCTGCACACGACCCACCAGTTTACCATGACTCGAGTGTCTCATAGTTTCCCACGCCTCAAGGTTATGGAACGAATTAAACTCGTATCTTGAGGTACCACTGTGTGTGTGTGTGTGTGTGTGTGTGTGTGTGTGTGTGTATAAGCTCTGAGATTACTATTTTGTGTTTGTTTAAAAATTTATTTGTGCATATTTTGTATTCCAAAATAATATAAGACAAAAATATTTTTCTAGACATAAAAATCACCCTCAAGAATATAAAACATTTGACTGCCAATCCACATCACATTCTGATTTTTACCTTTGGTTTTCTCATCAACGTGGTGGACTCTAAGCATTAAGACTATAGATTTTCAAATAGTATTTGAAGGATTCTTTTGGTTGTGTATTTTCACTGCCCTAAAAATTTATATTATGACTAGAGGCCCATTGCATGATATTCGTGCAAGAATAGGCCTTCCTTCCCCTGGCTTCACTTGTGGGAGCCTGCAAATTCTCACTTCCGGCTGGATCATGGCTCCTGTAGCTCCCTCTGCTGCCCCCCCAAGTCCCTCAAACCAGCTGTCCCGCCCCTCCCGGCTGCTCTATGCCTGCATATGCAAATTAACCTTCCATCTTTGTTCAGCTGATTGTCTGTGGGTGTTGCGGAGGTACAGTCAATTTACATGTTTGTCTATTCTTAGGTAAGATAAGCCCTCTCTATTCTTATCATTCTTCAAAGTCCCTACAGTATCAAATCCCAAACTGATTTATTTTTCTTTTACTAAAGTACTCTATCATATTTTGACTTAATATAACTTTTACTGATACACAAAGTGTATACACTTAGCATTTGCAGATTTAAGATTTATACCATGTTAATCTATTACATACTTCCAATTACTGCTCATCTTCCCTGATATCTCTTTAACATACAACCCCATTGCTCCTTCATTATTCTCATCACTCCTTTATTATTTGCAATGTTTTCTTTGGCTTATACTGCACCACTGTTTCTTAATTTTTCTAATTTCTTCCTAAATGTTCCTTCTCATTTCCTTCGTGTAAAATGCAATTTATCCACCACACCTAAACAGATTTTTCTTGTAATTCATTGTGAATAGCTATAGTTGGTTTTCGTGGACACTCTTTGAATCAGAAATGGCAGGATTTCCATTACATTAAAATTAGTATGTTGTAGGTGAGTGATGCCATTAAAATGGCAACATGGGTTGTTTCCAGCTTTAGTCCCTCTTAGTAGAATATGTATTGGCAACTACCCATAGACAAATATAACACTGAAAAAATCCCAGAATGCAGGAGTGAGGCTGAAGCAACCTCCTGGACAAAAGAAACCAAGAAGGATTGCTGGAGAAGGGGAAGGAAAGCAGCCACACTTTGACCATATTGCCCCTTGGAAGGCCAGCATGCCATGGTGACAAGAGGGTTTCCCCAGGCCTAGGGGTTATTATGCTAAGGGATATAAGGCAGACAAAGACAAGGTGTCATACTTACGATCTCACTTATACTCCCTGTAGAATCTAAAAAAACAAAACATGAAGAAACAAAACAAAATAAAACAGACCCATAGAGAAAGTTGATTGTTGCCCAAGGAGAAAAGGAGAGGAAGTATGGTAGAAATAAAGTAATAAACTTACAAAAAAAATCATCTTTCTATACACTAAAAGAAATTATGTAAAACAGAAATAATGAAAATGTTCCCATTTATAATAGCATCAAAGACAAAAACAAAAACAAAGACAAAAATGCTTATCAATAAATTTAACCAAGGAGAAAGATCTTTCCTGAACAATAATTTGGGAGAGAAAAATCTCAAAAATTTTTAAAGTATACTGACTTGTCTAAGTATTTAATGGATAGCATTATGATATGGAAAATAAGGATAAATAATTTGATCTTAGGTGAATGTGGGTCTTTTTTTGGGGGGGAAGTACACAACATGTTAGACACATATCTCTTTAAGACAACTGAAGTACTCTGTTTCAATACAATGCTAAATTAATAAAATTAGAATTATTTTTTATTTTAATATATAATTATAATTATTAAACAAGAGAGATTTCTAGCTGCAATTTTGAGATAAAATCAACTGTTCTCAATTCATTGTATCATTAATATGCTATGATAATTGTTACTGAAGCATCCACTCCTCAATCAACAGAGGATGAAAAAGTTTCCTGTGACTTTACAGTTTGAAATAGGAAATAAATCGAGTTAATTTCTCTAGCCATTAACCTTCCACATGAACTTACTGAGCTATAGTGGATCTTTGATTGGTGGCCATTAAAATAGAATATAATTAGCAGCGTTCTAATTATATCTAACTCATTTCAAGTAATAATTTTCTTGTTCTTTCCATTCCATAGAGACAACTAAAATTACATATTTTTATTTGGCAATTAAAAACTACAAAACTAATAAAAATGTTCTATCATGTGGGTTAGTTATGTGGTAGCTATCATTTATTGTCTTTTATATAATGCAGAAAGTCATTTTTCTATAGGTAATGTCAATTTTTGTGATTTTCTTTATTTTTTCCTTTTTTTAAAAAATATATTTTAATGATTTTTTTTTACAGACAGAAAGGGAGAAAGATAGAAAGTTAGAAAATTGATGGGAGAGAAATATCGATCAGCTGACTCCTACACACCCCTACTGTGGATGTGCCAGCAACCAAGGTACATGCCCTTGACCGAAATTGAACCTGGGACCTTTCAGTCTGCAGGCCAATGCTCTACCCACTGAGCCAAATCAATTATGGCACAATTTTTGTGATTTTCATTATGAAGAACAAAAATAATAACAATTATATACATATATATATATATATATAATGTAATATAAATACAGATGTAAAAGATATTCCTACAAAAGTAATTTAGTTGACAAAATAAGCTATAATCACACAAAACAATAATTTGTATTTATTTTAATTATTAAAAGTTAAATAAATAACACTAATAAATACTTTAGTAGCTTTGTGTAGGAGAAATCACTAAATCACATTCTCATTCAAATTTGCATTTCAAATAGACTTTACAACCTTAATGAATGGATAACCTTTATTGTATTTATTTTTTATTAAAGTATAGTTGGCATACAAATATTATATTATTTTCAGGTGTAAAAAGTTACACAACATTTATATATTTTCCAATATGAACACCACTCTCAGTCTAGTAAACATTGTCACCATGTGAAGTTATCACACTATTATTGACAATATATCCCTTTACCTTTTAACTTGCCCCTCCATTCCCTTACCATCTGGCAACCACCAATTTGTTCTTTGTTTCTATTTGTTCTTTGTTTCTATGAGTTTATTCTTGTTTCACTTTGCTTTGTTTGTTAAGTGAAAACATGCAGTCTTTTTCTTTATCTGTCTGTATTATTTCACATGGAAATTAGAGGAAACAGAATTTTAGGTAGACAAGTTGAGCAAATCCAGAAAGACAGTGATGCTATGTAAAGATTTTTAATTAAGCACACACACACACACACACATATATGTGTTTGTGTATGTATGTGTATATATATATTAGTGGCCTGGTGCACGAAATTCTGCAAGAGTAAGCCTTCCTTCACCCAGCTGCTAACACTCGCTTCCCTCTGGCACCCAGGACCTGGGCTTCCCTCACATCCCCAGCTTCATCCAGAAGGTCATCTGGAAGGATGTCTGGTTTAATTAGCATATACGCTTTTCGTATTAAACTGGTACCTTTCAGTGCAAGAGATGACACTCCAACCAAGTGAACCACACTGGCCAGTGCCCAGAAATTATACTTTAAAAAAACTTTTTTGAATGGTTTCAGAGAGGAAGGGAGAAGGAAAGAGAAACATCAATGATAAGAAAGAATCATTAATTAATTGTCTCCTACATGCCCCCTACCCAATGGAGATCAAGTACACAACCTGGCAAGTGCCCTAATTGAGAATCAAACTGTGACCTCCTGGTTCATAGGCTGACACTCAACCACTAAGCCACACCAGTTGGGCCCACTTGGTGCACACGCATTTCTTTGATTTTTAATTAAAAACAAAATTTAAAATCTCCTTCTTGCTAGTTATAATTTATACTAGAGGCCCAATACATGGATTTATCCACTGGTGGGGCCCCTCAGCCTGAATGTGAGGATCATGTCAAAACTGATAGTCCCAAATCTGCCGAGGCGTCCCAGAGTGCTATTGCTTGGCAGCTCCTGCATTGAGCATCTGCCCCCTGGAGGTCAGTGTGCATCACAGTGATGGCTGATTGGCCGGCTCCCTGTCTCTTAGGCTTTTATATATATACTAGAGGCCAGGTGCATGAAATTCATGCATGGTGGAGGTGGGGGTGGGGGGATGTTGGTATCCTGCAGCCCAGCTTGCTCCATCTCCAATCTATGGATCAGGTAGGATCGGGCCTAAATGGGCAGTCAGACATCTCTCTCAAAATCCAGAACTGCTGGCTCCCAACTGCCCACCAGCCTGCCTTCCTGATTGCCCCGAACCACTTCTTCTGTCAGCCTGATCACCCTCTAACCACTCCCCTGCCAGCATGATTGATGCCTAACTGCTCCCCTGCTAGCCTGTTTGCCCCTAACTGCCCTACCCTGTGAGCCTGGTAACACCTAATTGCCCTTCCCTGCAGGCCGGGTCACCCCCAAATTTCCTCTTCTGCCATCCTGGTCACCCTTAACTGCCCTCCTTTGCAGGCTTAATCACCCCCACCTGCTTCCCTTGAAGGCCTGGTCCCTCCCAACTGCCCTCCCCTGTTGGCCATCTTTTGTGGCCATCTTGTGTCCACATGGGGGCAGGATTTTTTGATCACATGGGGCAGTCATTTTCTGTGTTGGAGTGATGGTCAATCTGCATATTACTCTTCCATTAGATAGGATAGAGGCCAGCTGGTTTGCCCTGAACAGTGTCCTGGATCAGGGTGGGTATTCTCTTGGGTCATGGGGTGGCTTGGGTGAAGGGCCTGTGGTGGTTTGCAGGCTGGCCATGTGCCCCAGCAACCCAAGCGGAGGCCCTGGTACCTGGGATTTATTTATTTTCTATAATTGAAACTTTGTAGCCTAAAGTGGAGCCAAGCCTTCTGCTCCCACAGCCATTGAAACTTTGTAGCCTTAAGCAGAGGACTGGGCTGGCCAGGGTGTGTGGAAAGCTTGACTTCCTCCATCACTTAGGCTCACCCAAGCCTCCCTCCTGCTTTCTCTGTGGCCGTAGCCTTCTTGATTGGGTTACTTTCTATACTCGCTCTGATTGGCTGATAGGTATGTCTGGTGGGTGTGGCTTGTTGGTATAGCAGAGGTACAGTCAATTTTCTTATTACTCTTTTATTAGATAGGATAGATATACATTCATATGCATACATGTATACATGTATATGTATACATATATTCATATGTGTATGTAGTATATAGGTAGCTAATTAGAAAGATAAATAAATAGCATATATTTACATAGCCCTCTAATAACACTGAGTGCTTAGAGAATATACAGCATTACATTAATGACCAGGAATAAGAGATACCAAAATTAACAATAACAATCATAAAAATCATCATAAATATTATCATACAAATTAAATAAAACCACTGAAACAAAAGATAATTTTTCCCTGGGGAACTTGTATAATTTTCCATTTTAAAGGCACTAGTAGTGTAACATATTCTTTACCTGGTATGTGTGAGAGGTGCAAATTGGACAAAAGGTAATGTTGCACATTCATATAATTAAGTCTATAGGCAAGATTTTCCTTCAGTGAGCTCAGCATTAGAATGGTAGTAGTAGTTGGTATAACTTTCATTTTATGTATATTTTCTGTTGAAATGATCATATCAATCTATTCCTTTTTATGGTTTAGCATCACTGGTAATGGAGAGCCATGGAATGCAAGGAAAGGGGACGATCACTGAATTTTTTCTTCACATTCATATTATAAGAATATCATTATGAATGCTAAGCAGAAGATATTATAGAAGGAATCCAACTTTATGAAAGCAAGATAGATATTATTGAAATAACAAAAACAAAAAAAGAAAAGTGACTTAATGAATGGAGAAGAGGCAGTAGTAGGATCTGGAAACATTTAACAGAACATTTAACAGGTATGCAGTATGGTGGATTACTAAATGGTGAGAGTGAAAATAAATGGCTGGGAGTTACTTGTGGATAATTAGCAGGACTGTACCTTCACAAAAGGAACAATGCAACAATGGAAATTTGACTCTGCCTCTTGTAAGTTTCAGAGTCCCATTAGTCCCCACTTGTTATTACAAATATCTTTTCTTAATAAATATGAGGGTTTCTTCTATATGAATATTAATTTAAGATGTCTTCTTCTTTGATTATTTATTTCCCTGTTTTTTGGTTTCAAGATTTATTCAATAAAAATTTAAGACATTTAGTCTGCTCCAACCATGAAGGCAAGAGGAGAAACAGTCCAGAGATGGAAGACGCTGATGACGCCTTGCCATGAGAGCAGTCAGCAGCTGTGCGCTGCTACAGGATGTCTAGGACCAAACCAGAGAGGGTCGGACCTGCATTGCCACCATTTATCCACTATCCAGATACCATTGATGATGTATACACATAAGGAACTGTTTGACATTGAAACTGGGACTCAAACATTTTTTGTTCTTATAGGCTTATTTCTAGTCTGCAGAGACAAGATGTTTTTAAAGAAAAGACTCCGGGGTGGGGAGGGAGGAAGGGGAGAGGAAGGGAACACATACAGAGGCAAAGAAGCATTGAACAGACTGTCATACTACAGTGGGAAGGCAGGGGAGGTTGAGGCAGGGTGGGGAGGGGGGCTGTAAGAGATCAACCGAAGGACTTGTGTGCATGTATAAAAGCATAACCAATGGATACAAGACACTGAGGGCCGGGGAGGGCAGTGTACTTGGGGGTAAGGAAGGCTAGGGGATGTCAAATGGGAAAAAAGGGAGACATATGTACTACTCTGTAATACTTTAAACAATAAAAAATAAATAAAAATAATAAATTTAAAAGCAGTCTCTAAAGGAAAACATCTAAGACCTTTTATTTTTTCACATTTGAGCCAGCATTTCCATGTGTTTGTGGGGGAAGTAAGAGGGGAAATGAGGTGAGAGCTCAGTTCAACACCCTGATCAGAAGTGCCATGCCACAAAACTGCAAACTGTCTTTACAAAATCTTACTAAACAGGAATAAAGAAATCAGAGAAAGGGAGCAGATTCATCAATAGGTTCAGTATATATCTCCTATGATACCATTTTACAATTTAATCAGCTAACTAGATAAAGGATGGAAGGCATATGGTCACCTGGAGAGGGAAGATGATATCATTAATATATATTTTTTAGGAAATAGCAGCACATTTTAATTTTAAATGCCATTAAGCTAGGAGTACTTGGAGCTTCTTCAGGTTTACACTCAAATTCTTATAAAGACAAAGAAAAGTAGAACGCTCTTGAAGCTAAAAACCATTGCATAATTTGCATGGTTCTAAGAATACTCTTCACTAACTAATAAAGTTTGCTGGATTTATATAGTTTTCCCCCAAGTCATTTTATAGCTGAGCTTTAAGTCTTGAAACTGGCTGCCTGAGTTCTCTCCACAGAAAATTAATTGCTTGCTTTTCTCTGTTGTTGCATAGATGCTTTATATTTCTCGTAGCATTTACTTAATTCTCTTCTGCAATAGAATAGCTTGGCTTAGTATCTCTCTCACTAATGAACACCTTGAAGTTGAATAAGCATATTTTACCCATCTCTGTATTTTCTGTAGTACTCCTAAGGCACTTGAAAATGATTGTTCAATTATTAAATACAATTTTGTTATCAGAATGGCATTGTAATAGAGAGCAATTAAACATGTTTTGTTGTGTTGCCTTAGTAATTCAGGAGCTCCTTTGTGTATTAGAATAAATATAATAGGCATGATTTCAAACTACATTTCAGTTAACATTTATAAGCGAGTGTTTATAAATATTTCTACATAGCTATGTCAGTTTATAACTTATCACATACTATTTCCCATTGCTTTAAAGAAGGATGTATTTCTTTCCACATTCAATGTATAAAAAATGCTTTTTTATACATTGTGAGATAGAGTATGAGATAGAGTATCGGGTATATACCCAGTTTTTCTTCTATTAAGTATATTATGTAGTATTCAATTAGAATAATAATTCTTCAGATAAAAAAAATTCACATGTACAGTAAATATATTTTTATTGGAATAATATTGCTAATGTGCTATAGTATATATTTTCAATAATAAGGGAACATTTATGAAGATGTCTGGGAAGAATAAATATCATTGTTAATTGAACTCAGCACCAATTACATTTTACTCTCTGAAAGTCAGTTGTTTCAAATATTAAATGACAATAATTTAAATTTTCTAGTATAATTATTTATAAAAATAAATAAAATGAACTATTAGAAAGTGGAATGTAAATTCTCAATAAATATAAATATATTGCTTTATTGATATGCTATATTAATTCTATTATCAAAATTCCAAGGGGCATTTGAAGATTAAGGTGAATTACCTGGAAAATGTAATGTTTGATTTAGCAGTTAGGTGTCCATAGTTAAGTTACAATATATTATGAATTTTGTCAGATACCTGGAAAAAAGTAGGGAAATGGAAGTAGTAATGTCAGGAGCTTGAAATAAAAAAAATAATTTTCACATTATCAAATATGGTATTTAATAAACTGTGCTACATGTTCATGTGATTATTCTTCATGCCTCTTTGAATGTAAAATCCCACATGTAAAAGTTAGATAATATCAACTTATTTAATTGAATCAATGAGTGAGGTTTACAATGAGATGAGGTAGGAGGCAGTGAATAAAGAGTGGCTGTAAGTGGAGAGAAGATGGCTGCCTATGGGAAGGCAGACTGCCAGATAGTATGTGAGTGAGAGAACAAAGGGAGAGTGTGTGGTCACATGGGGAGTGTTTGTTTGTGAGTTGAGGGACAGCTGTACTCCAAGGGACTGTGGGGGATTTCCAGATGGGGTTGCCCTGACCAGGCAGCTTCCACTGCTGCTGGGATACCTTCCAGAGCAACCAGCTCTGAGGCAGAGACTGTGCCATCTTGAAGGGGAAAATGGATGTTGTTTGAAGCCTGAAAATCTTGGAAATCTACAACAAAGTCACCCAGCGAACAGCTACATTGCCAGGAACACAGGTCCCCAAGTGGTCCAAGTACACGGATTTGGAACAGACAGTACTTTGGTGTTTCTTATACTCCTTTATTTGTGTTTACACAAGAGTCGATTTGTGATTCAACCCCTGGGTGGCAGTGCTTCTGTGCCTCCTTATAGAAAGGTCAGATTTCATCTGGGATAAGGTGAGGTCTGTGGTCCAGGCAGGAGAGAGAAACATGCATGGTGGGAGCTGGAGGATCCAGGGGAAGTCTTCACGCAGCAAAATCCATGGCTGTTGGGGCTGGTGTGATACACGAATGTGGAAGGGAATCCACAGAGCTGGTAATAGAAAGGAACTGTATAAAACAACCCATAGGTGAAAAGGGCACAAAAGGGCACCTTAAAAATATTTTAATAGTGTGCAGCTGCTTAGACTCAGAAAAAAAAGGTTGCACAGACTTGCACTGCAGCACTGGAGTTTACGCACTTTCTCTGGCTCTTCTCTCTCTCTCTCTCTCTCTCTCTTTCTCTCTTCCTCTTTAAATCTTTGCTTTTGATTACTAAACCCAATACATAGGATCATCCCATTGGGGATACTCTAAGAGACTGCAGGGAAAAGGTGTTTTTGTGGAACCTGAGGATCAGAACAGGGAATAATCATCAGAGAAGCAGCTCTGGGGCAGCCAATATCCCCAAACCAATATTAAGTGCCACAGGGAGAACAAAATATAAACACTAGCTAGAGAAGACTTATAGACCCAAAGGTCCATCCAGAAACACTGCCACCCAGGAGTTGAATCACAAATTGACTCTTGTGTAAATACAAATAAAGGAGTAAAAGGAACACAGAAGTACTGCCTGCTTGAAAATCAGGACTGTGTCCTACAATACTGAGGAGCAGTGGAATGCAGGGAACTTCAATACTTCCCTGACTAGGAAACAGGTGTGCAAAACAGAAAAGTAGAGAAACTGAATGACTTTAACTACTGCACATTTTTATTTTTGTTTATTTTTCATCTTTTACTTAAGAAATTATTTTTTTTCTTTTTTCCTCACTTGACTTTACCTTTTTAATTATTGTATTTTTTATTTTTAATCAGTATTATTACTACTACTACTATTTTGCCTTTCTAAAAGAAGTGTCATCTTATTTTCTCTTTATTTTAGTTTGGGATTGCTGTTCTACATCCTATTTTCATTTTTCCTTTAGAATCATTTTACTCTATTTCAACTTTATGTTTATGCGAACACTGTCTTCCTCACTCATCCCTTTTTATTGTCCTGTTTCACTTAACCTATTCCTGCTTTAGATTTTCCCTATTCCTTCTCTTCACCATCTGTTAAAATTTCATCCAATTTATATATCTAATTTTCAATCCCCTGTGTCAAGTCCATACAAACTACTCTCTTCTCTGGCTTCATTATCCAATTTTTTTTTCTCTCTCTCCTTTTGTTGTTGTTTATTGATTATATATATATTTTTTATGCTTCTTTGTGAGATTGCTTCACTTTTTCTTTTTGTTTGGTTTTTGTTTTTTTCTATTTCTGCTCACTTCATTTGATATTAGTTGTTGTTTGTAGTTTGCATTCTCCTGTAGGTATTTGTTGCTGGCATTTGGTGAGAGTATTGACAGTTCTATTGGAGTTTTCTCCCCATAAGAAGAAAGTTTCTTTTTCCCTCTTCTTTATTATTCTCTTTCTTGACTATCTTATTTTTTTCTTTTACCAAATTCATTTTTGCAATCTTTTTTTTCCTCTTCTTCTTTTTTCTTTCTTATCCCCTAATTCTCTTTTCTCTGGTGGTCATATTTACTTGGGGTTATTAATATCAGGAATATATTTGTGTTCAGTAACTTGTTTGTTTGCCTTGTTGTGTTGTATTCAGTGCCTTTAAATGAATGCAGGAGAGAGAGAACTACATAACCAGACACCTGGAGAAGAAAGATCATAGGGAGACAAAGAAACAGCCTGCATATGAAAGAAAAGCAGACATCACCAGAAAAGCAAGTAAACAAAATGGAAATAAGCAACCTGTCAGAGAAAGAATTCAGAGAAATAGTTATAAGGTGGCTGAAAAGAATGGAAGACAGATTCAATAATAAGTGTAAGAACCAAGAGGAAATGAATGAGATCCAAGAAGAAATAAAAAATGATATTCCTGCTATAAAGAACTCATTAGAAAACATCAACAGTAGATAAGAAGATGCAGAGGACCATATCAGTGAACTAGAAGACAAGGTGGGAAAAAATACCCAGGCAGAGAAGCTTCCAGAAAAAAAATAAATAAATAAAAAGCAGCAGAAGAGCCTAAGGGAAATTTGGGACAACACAAAACGAAATGACATCTGAATAATAGGGGTTTCAAAAGAAGAGGAAACTGAGCAAGGAATAGAAAACCTGTTTGAAGAAATAATAACAGAAAACTTTCCTGATATAAGGAAGAAAAAATCCACATAAATCCAAGAAGCTCACAGAGCCCCAAACAAAATGAGCCCCAAAAGACTGATGCCAAGGCACATTATAATTAAATTGGCAAACACCAATGACAAAGTAAGAATTTTGAAAGTTGCCAGAAGGAGACAGAAAGTTACCTACAAAGCATCCCACATCAGCATGGCAACTTATTTCTCAACAGAACACATCAGCAATAACTTTAATGTAAATGGATTAAATGTCCCAATCAAAAGATTTAGGGTAGCTGAATAGATAAGAAAACACGACTCATGTATCTGCTGTCTACAAGAAACCCACCTCAGAAAAAATTCCCACACAGACTGATGATGAAGAGGTGGAAAAAAACGTTTTTCAGGTGAATGGAAATGAAAAAAATCTGGGATAGCAATACTTATATCTGGATTAGATCTCAAAGTGAAGGACATAAAAAGATTTACTGAAGGCCACTTCATAATACTAAAGGGAGCAATCCAACAAGAAAAAATAACTCTGGTAAACATATACACACCCAATACAGGAGCACTCAAATACACAAAAAAACTCCTGAGGATATCAAAGGAGAGATTGACAGCAATACAATCATAGTAGGGGAGTTTAATAGCCCACTATCACCATTAGACAAATCGTCTAAACAAAAAATCAGTAAAGAAAGATCAATCCAAAATGACTCACTAGACTAGATGCAATTAATTGACATCTTCAGAACTTTTCAACCAAAGCCACAGATTATACATTCTCCTTAAGTGCACATGGATCATTTTTAAAGATAAACTATACATTGGTTCACAGGCAAAGTCTCTTGAAATTCAAGAAGATAGAAATCATATCAAGCATCTTTTCAGATCACAATGGCATGAAATTGAAAATCAAGTACAATAAAAACAATACCCAAAAATCAAACACATGGAGATTAAATAGTATGCTATTAAACAATGATTGGGTTACCAGAGAGATCAAGGAAGAAATAAAAAACATCATGGCAACAAATGACAATAAAAGCACAATAATCCAAAATCTATGGGACACAGCAAAAACAGTCTTGAGAGGGAAGTTCATAGCTCTAGGATCCTACTGCAAAAAAATCAAGAAACACTGGCAATAAATTACCTAACCCTACAACTCAAAGAGTTAGAGAGTAACAAGAAAAGTTCAGTGTGAACGGAAGGAAGGAAATAAAGATCAGATTGGAGATAAATGACATAGAGACCAAAGAAACAACACAAAAGATCAAGGAAACCAAAGCTGATTTTTTGAAAGGATAAACACGATTGATGAACTTCTAGCCAAACTCACCAAGAAGCAAAGAGAGAGGGCCCAAATAAACAAAATCAGAAATGAAAGAGGAGAAATAACAACAGACCCCGCCAAAATACAAAGGATTGTTAAAAAATACTATGAACAACTCTATTCCAACAAACTGGACAACCTGGAGAAAATGGACATATTCCTAGAAAAATATAACCTTCTAAAATTCAATCAGTAAGAATCTAAACATCTGAATAACATAATAACTAAGGAATAAATTAAAGCAGTCATCAAAAAGCTTCCAGCAAACAAAATTCTGAGGTCATACAGCTTCACAGGGAATTTTTACCAAACATTCAAGGAAGAATATCCTCCTCAGACTATTCCTAAAAATTTAATAAGATACACTTCCAAGCTCCTTGTATCACCCTAATACCAAAACAAGATAAAGACATCACAATGAAAGATAATTACAGGCAAATATCCCTCATGAACATAGATGTCAAAATCCTCAACACAATTCTAGCAAATTGGATCCAGTAGTACAACTGAAAAAAATCATACACCATGACCAAATAGGATTTATCCTGGGGATGTAAGGATAGTACAATATCTGCAAATCAATAAGTGTGATACATCAAATTAAAAAAAAAAGAAAGATAAAAATCACATAGTCATATCAATTGATTCAGAAAAAGCATTTGACAAAATCCAACACCCCTTCTTGATAAAAACTCTCAACAAGGTGGGAATAGAAGGATCATGCCTCAACATAATAAAAGCCATATATGATAAACTCACAGCAGTTAACATCATACTCTATGGGCAAAAATTAAAACCATTTCTCCTAAGAACAGGAACAAGACAGGGATGCCCACTCTTACCAATCCTGTTCAATATAATACTGGAAGTATGAGCTATTGTGATTAGATAAGAAGAAGAAATAAAAGGAATCTAAATTGGAAAAGAAGAAGTAAAATGGTCCTTATTTGCAGATGACATAATATTGTACATAAAAATTCTGAAAAACTCAAAAAGTATTAGACTTAATAAATGAATTTGGCAATGTAGCAGAATACAAAATTAACACCAAGAAATCTATGACATTTCTGTGAACTTACAGAAAGAGAAACTAAAAAAGCAATCATAAAATTTAAGATACTTACGAATAAACTTAACTAAGGAGGTAAAAAACCTATATGCAGAAAACTACAAGACACTGAACAAAGAGATAGAGGAAGACATAAACAGATGAAGATCATACCATGTTCTTGGATTGGTAGAATCAACATCATTTAAATGTCCATACTACCCAAAGCAATCTGTAGATTCAATGCACTCCCCATTAAAATACCAATGGCATATTTCACAGACCTAGAAAGAACTTTCTAAAAATTCATCTGAATAAAAAGAGACCCTGTATAGTCATAGCAATCCTGAGAAAGAAGAGCAAAGTAGGTGGGATCTCAATACCAGATTTCAAGCTGTATTCCCAAGCCACTGTTCTCAAAACAGCCTAGTACTGACACAAGAACAGATATAGAGACCAATGGAATAGAATAGAGAACTCAGAAATTTAACTAAACCACTATGCCACACACACACACACACACACACACACACACACACACACACACCAAAAGTGTTTCTAAATAAAAAAAACACAAAAATAGACTTTTTGTTCTAAATTTAATGAAAATAAAGACAATGCATACTAATTGAATTTATAATTATCAGTTATTCTGACATTCCTATTCTATTTTCTATATCAATCAACTATTTAATTAAATATCATCTCAATCCAACCAATATAAAATATCCTATCTAATAACAGAGTAATATGCAAATTGGCCATACCTCCACTACACTCACAAGCCATACCCAAGAGCCACACCCACTAGTGAATCAGAGCAAGTATGCAAATTAACCTTACCAAGATGGCTACAGCCACAGAGAGAGCAGGATGGAGGCTTGGGTTGCCCTGGTGATAGAGGAAGCCAAGATTTCTGCACACCCTGATAGATCCAGGCTCCCACTTAAGGTGACAAAATTTCAATGGCTGTAGGAGCAGAAGGCTTGGCTCTGCTCCAGGCTACAAAATTTCAATTGTAGAAGATAAATAAATTCCAGATACTAGGGTCTCCACTTGGGTTGCTGGGGGGCATAGCCAGCCTGCAAACCACCACAGGCCCCTTGTCCAAGCCACCCCACGCTCCAAAGGAACACCCACCCTCATCCAGGACACCCTTCAGGGCAAACCAGCTGTCCTCCACCTGTGCAGCAGGCCTCCATCCTATCTAATAAAAGAGTAATATGCAGATTGACCATTACTCCAACACACAAGATGACTGGCCCCATGTGGTAAAAAAATCCTGCCCCCATGTGGACACAAGACTGCCACCACAAGATGGCCAGCAGAGGAGGGCAGTTGGCAGGGACCAGCCTGCAAGGAAGGGCAGTTGGGGGCAAACAGCCTGGCATGGGAGTGGTTAGGGGGTGATCAGGCTGGCAGGCAGAAGCAGATAGGGGCAATCAGAAAGGCAGGCACGTGAGCAGTTGGGAGCCAGCATGCTTCAATGGAGTACACATTTTATGAGGGATTTGAGAAAATGTGAAAATGGGCAGTCAGACATCCTGCAAGGGGTCTCAGATTGGAGAGGGAGCAGGCTAGGCTGAAGCCCCCCTAACACCCCCCCACACAAATTTCATGCACCGGGCCTCTAGTATATTAATAAAAAAGACTATTTCCTAGTACATTTTTTATCCTAAATTGAGAAGTGAAGTAAATGCTCAATAATTATTTACTGAAATTAATTCATCTTTTAGAGATTGGGATTGAAATTTATACCTAGCATTTGTTAATGCATTTAATTCCTAGTAGGAAAATAAATGTGATTACTATGTATTCAATGATGAACCTGCTTCTCAGCAAAGCACAAACATAACTCAAAACTCATTTTTCCTGCAGTAGATCAGCCTCTGGCCAAAAATCAGAAGCAAAGAAATGCAACCTGTTAGCTTATGACAGAAATGGTTGGAGAAGTAATATCAGTTTCAGTAAAGGACATAATAGCCTGGTGCAATGCTGATCAATGTTACAGTGATTGTGCCATCAGTTTAGTAAAGACATATTTTCATCATGGAGCCTGGAGCATAACACAATACAACACACCCTGCAAAGTAGAATTGGTATGAGGATGGGTGCACAGGATTGCTGCTATGGAAATGCTGAATTCTCCATTCAAAAGTTTGAGTCTAAATTTTGATGAAATCCAGATGGTTGATTTAAAGCATACTGAAAAGTAGAACCATGAAATATTCTCAAAACGTTGGAATGTAATTGAAGTGTCATATGATTTTTATTTGCAAGTTAAGCAGTGTTTTGTGATATCCTTTTTTTATTTTTATGTAAAAAACAACAACAACAAAAACACCTGAAAAGCATTTCTTAGTGGAACCAGAAGGCTTAGTAAAGAGAAAGAACTTTTGAGGCAGTAACAGTCAAATTGAAAAGTCGTTTTCCAAAATTTGATAGAAAAGAGGACAGAGACATCTAACAAAACAATGTTTCTTCCACCATGAAGGTAACTTGTTCTGTGAAGTTTAATTCTCTGCTGTGTATTAATCCATGTAATTTTGTAGTTGTTCTGTCATACATGCTTCATTCTATCAATGCAACCAAGATATTTTTTAATGACATTACAGCAGTAGGAAAGGGATAAAAAATTAAACTGAGATAAAAGAAAGTTTTTCTATCTGTTTTAGCATCTATTGATAGATATTATTTTCTGGGGAAAATTATCAAGAGAAAAATAATTGAAAATGCATTGAAAGTTTTGTAGTTACAAATAAGAAAACAGAGGCCATTTTAATGGCTGTCTTTATTTTTTCCATATAAAGATAGAAGTAATCATTATGAAATTAAGTATATCATATTGTTATACACTACATTAAAACAATTGTAAGTTATAACTGATTTCTGAGATAACTGTGTTTGCACACACAGTTATATCATTTTAGGGACAGGAATAGAGAATACATCACCAATCTATATCCCTAAAAATAATTTTCAGAGAAAATCATGAAAAACATTATTGACAGAGAGAAGATAATTTACTCTTAATGTAAAATTTGTTTATCACTTCATAATATAAATTGATTTAAATTCCTTATCATATAGATATTTTCTGGTACCAATAAAATAACAGTTCATGCTTTATTAAATCATTTTATAATTTACTGTGGACTCAATTCAATTTAATTTATTATTTCTCAACATGTTTTATTGAGCACTAACATGATGTTTTCTGTTATAATAGTATAAAGATACATAGATAAATCATCACATTCCAGTGAGTGAGAAACCTAAACATGTAATTATGATAAAAAATGATATTTTTAGATAATGAAAGTTTACTGAAGGTGCCTTAGGAGCATAGGGAAATTTAATTTTGTCTGATTTTAAACAAAAGGGGTTTTTTTTTGGTTTTTGTTATTGATTATTATTTTAAATCCTGACCTGAGAAGTGAGGATATTTTTTCCCATTACTTTTAGAGAAAGCATACAGGGAGGGTGGGAGACAAAGAGAGAGAGAAAAAAAAATACATTAATGTGAGAGACACATTAATTGGTTGCTTCCTGCACATTCTCAGTCCAGGCAGGCAATGGAACCTGCAAAATGGTATGTGCCCTTGACTGGGAATTGAACACACCATCCTCCAGTGCATTGGCTGACATTCCAATCAGTGAGCAATGCCATCTAGAGCTTTTAAAATGTATATATTCTTTTAATTTTTTAATCTTAGTTAAAGTGATAGCATTGTAACTAGCTACTTATTAATAACAGGAAAGGAGCAAAGTGGGGAGTCAGACATTCTAGGCATGTCATTTGGGCAGTTTTGCCAGGAAGCTTCAGTTTCATACTCTTCAGGAATCCAACAAAGAGAAGATAGATGCATGCCCAGTAAAGCTGGGGAGACTAGGGAAGGTGCTTGTTGTCACTGGGAACAGAAGTCATTGGCCTAAATGGGCATGACCACTGCAAGCACGTGGAGTTTTAGAGTTACATAATCCCTTCAACAAAGGAATTCACTCTCTTGAGCACTCTCGGGACTCTAGTTGCTTGTATGTTCCTGGCTTGCTCTTGGCTCCCTTGCATTCATGCATTTGGCCCATGGCCATGGGGACTCCACACACAATGAACTAATGGACTGTAGCTAGCCTGATGCTGTATTACACTATGTAAATACAGAATGGAACTCTGGATACTGGCTATGATTTTAGCTCTACTGAAACCACAGCTACTCTTCTATGACTGGACTAAGGGAAATGGGACTTTTTCCATGGAAATAAAGCTTTCTACTATATCTCATTCTCCAATGGGAGCCTCTACAAATGCTGATTTCAGTGGTACCTCAAGAGCTCCACCCCCAACAGGGAGAGATGAGCTACTCTTCTATATTATAACAGAAGTACAATATTATGTTAGTTTGAGGTGTCCAACATAGTGATTAGACACCTATATAAGTTTAAAGTGATCACCCTAAAAAGTCTAATACTTATCTGTCACCATACATCATTTTTACAATATTATTGACTATATTACTTATACTGTACTTTACATCCTCAATGATTAATCTGTAACATTAATTTATACTTTTTAAACATATATTTATTGATTTCAGAGAGGAAGGTAGAGAGAGAGAGAGATAGAAACAACAATGATGAGAATCATTGATCAGCTGCCTCCTGCATACCCCCTACTGAGGAGAGAGCCCACAATCTGGGCATGTGCCCTGACCTGGAATTGAACCACGATCTCCAAAAGTGGATGCTCAATTTGTACTTCTTAATCTCCTCACCTTTTCCACCCATTCTTACAACCTCACTTTCATCTACCACTTGTTAAAATGTTCTCTGTATCTATGAATCTATTTCTGTTCTACTTATTCATTTATTTTGTTTTAAATTCAACATATAAGTAAAATAGTCTGGCATTTGTCTTCCTTGTCTGACTTTTTTACTCAGCACCGAAGCCTCTATGTTGATCCTTGTTGTTGTAGATGGCAAGATTTCAATCTTTTTTGTAGTTGAGTCATAATCTGTTGCATATTTGCACAGCTTCTTTTTTGTCCATTCACCTTTGGATGGAAACTTGGATTGCTTCCAAATCTTGGCTATTGTAAATGATGCTGCAATAAATATATGGATGTACATATCTTTTCAATTTCGTGTTTTGTGTGTCTTTGGATAAATATCCATAAAGGGAGTTGCTAGGTCCTTCTTTGTCTCCTGTTATAGCCTTTCTTTTAAAGTCTATTTTGTGTGGTATAAGGATTACTACTGCAGTTTTGTGGGTTGTTTGTCTTTTCATTTTTATTCTATACATTTTTTTCCAACCCTTAAAGTACTTTCAGTCTGTGTTTATCTTTTGATCTGAAGTGAGTCTCTTTAAATGACATGTAAGGATCTTCTTTTGTTATCCATTCAGCCACCAAATGTCTTTTGATTGGAGAATTTAATCTATTCGCATTTAAAGTCATTGTTAATAGATATGTATTTATTGCCATTTTATTTTTCATTCTTCCCCCTTCTTCTTAAAGAAGACCCTTTAACATTTCTTGTAATACTGGTTTGGTGGTGATGAATACTTTAACTTTTCTTTGTCTGGGAATTTATTTATCTGTACTTTGATTCTAAATGAGTTAGATTATTTAATCTACCCCTTGCCTTGTTCCAGAAATAAAGAGTTAAAAATCAATTGTATGACTTAAATGAGCTCTCAATAATTTGATCCATATATGACCAATGTGCATTTAGATAATTTACTAATATAGACTTTTGCATTGGATAGATAGTAAGCCCTTGGTTAATTACTTGTAAAAATTTCAGCTTTCAATAATAGTATAGTGGCCTGCTTGGACAATAGGGACCCCATTTTCTGGGTCTACAAAGAGTGTAAGACCTAATAAAGAGATATGACTCTGAAATCATATACATTTGCCACACATCTCTTTCGGTACTTGACTCACTTTTAGTGAACTGGCTCAAACTGAAACCATTAGAAATCTCCTATATACACTATCCCTGTTACCTCCTAAAATATGCTAAGGATTGGTATGCACCAAATGAGCAGTATCTTTACAGATGGGAGTTGTGGGGTGCTTGAGCCAGCCTTACAAAGGGTTCTGCAGTCAGGAGAAAAGGGCTGTGTATAGATGATAAACAGTCTGGAGATGAAAGATAATTTTGAAGGGCATTGGGGGTCAGAGGATCTTTAGCTGAAGGAGCCAGAGGCTCCCCCATGCTTTTATTATAACACAATTTGTCCCAAGGCAAGGTGGATATATACACTTTAAAAGGTAGGGTATCAAAGGGTAGAATACAGAAGCATTATCAGTTTGGAGAATAGCCTACAAGCTGTTCAGGTGTTTGGCCAACAAGAGGCAATAAAATGCCCTGAGCTGTCTGACAGCAGACAATCCTATTCAGGTTTGGGGTAAGTGCTGTTTAGCCATTTCCAACAGGTAAATTACATATGTGGCTCACCCTTGTTGAGCCACTCAAGCCACATCAATATTTGATGGAACTCTTATAATTATTACATGCTGGAATTAGTTTCTGGCAGTCTGTGTGCTCGCAGCAGGAGAGGAAGGTTCATCCTACATGGAATTATTTTGTATTACTCCTTTCAGTGGTTGGGTGGGACCTTTTTGAAAAAAAAAAAAAAACAACACCTATATTTGGCATATTACATGCTATTTCACAATCTGATAACTAGTACATAATCATATGCCACCTAAGAATTTGGCTCCATTTCTCCAAGGGTGTTTATGTTGCATAGCTTTCTTCTTTTGGTCAAATGTGTTTATATACCTCAAGGCAGAATTTAGCCAATAATATCCACTGAAAGCTGGAAAGAAAGATTACACTTGGGATTTCAAAATTATTTTCCATAATCTATCAAATGTGTTAAAATAGGTTTCACCTTATATCAGTTATTGATCTCAATTCCTTTAAGGAAAGATCAAACATTAAACATGATATAATCTTGTTTAAGGCCTGTTAGGTGACTATTCCTGGTGGTGAGTGAGTGGAACCATCCACTCAGAAGGTTGAGGGACTAGAGATAATTTAACTTCCCTTTCTGCTGCTCACCTGTGAGGGACATCTTTCTCTACTCTTGGCTAAAACAGGAAAATCAACTCATTTTTTGAGGGGAATATCACATCAAACTGTTTTTGCACCTTTGATTACTTTAAATTATCCAAACTAATGAACTTTAGTCATGTAATCAGTGATAATTAAAAGCCCAAACTCTGGAATATGCATGTTAGATCAAAAGAACAATAGCCAAAAAGAACCAATTAAAGGTACTGGTAATCCCCACTTCCCAAAATGCTTGAGAAGTTTGAGGAGCAATAACCTTGACAGTGGCCACTGTTGACTGAGATGTAGATTTGGGTCTTAGCATGGTTGTTACGTCATGATTATGAGGCTGGTACATTGATGGCTCCTGAAGACACCAGAAATCCTGGAAAAGAGAAGACTGATGTAAAAGAAACAAGAGGCTTTGAACATCCCTATAGATTCAGAAAGCTGTAATGCTGAAGAAAAAGTGATTTCCAGAGGGATCCTGAAAGACAAAATGAAAGACAAGATGGATCTCCTCAGCTGGCTGCCAGGGGAGGAGCAGGCTTCAGAAATGCATGTCTGCTTCTGAGTAAGAAAATTGAGAATGATGTTCAGGCCTAGAAAGAAAGAGTCTTTCTTCCTCTGTGACCAAGATCAAAGACACATGATTTGGCAAAGGCTCACTTTATGAACAGAAATGAGATTGGAAACAGTTAAAATACTCTTAAGATCATAATGGTAGTGATGGTGATGATGAGTGTCTTTTATTGGGCATGCACCGTGAGCCTGTTTCTCTGCTGAGCCCCTGACCAGCAGTGCTTCAAGCTCACAACCCTCTGGCAGCACCAGGCCATCTCACACCCCCACCTGCAGGTGAGGGGAGAGAGAGTAAGTGGAGTTAGCTGGCCAAGGTCATGATGCTAGAAAGTGGCAGAGCTGGAGTTTGTCGTATTTGCATTTGTGTGCAGTTTCATGAGAAAGCTAATGAAAACATAGTAAAATATTTATGTAGTTTAGGTGCCATAATGGAGAAGGCTCTTATCCCCAGATTTTGACTTCCTCACTCCTTAGTGGCATTTTTTATAGCAGAGTGTATAGATTTATTGGATATGCAGCTCTTTGTTTTGGTCAATTATTGCTTTGGTTTCACAAAATATAAAAAAAGTTTTGGAGTTTATTGCTGTTATTTTTCAATTTGTATTTTTTCTGTTACATGATATTGGAAGATAAGGGGAAAACTCAGAACACATTTAAGGTTATATTTTACTATTATACTTGAAAAAAACTATTTGAAATTAGAAAAAAAACTATTCTTATCAAATAAAGTGGCCAGCAATATAAAGATGCAACCAATTACGCTAAGACATATAATTTAATATATAGATAAGTTTCTCTTACTACCTTCAAGGATTGCTGTAATTATCTAACATTTTGTCACAGACCAGTAGTATGAAAAGAGAGTTTGCTCTTTCCAATTTCTTATTCCCTTGTGCATAACTCTCTATGCTGCTGCTTTTGAATAAATTGTATATAATTTCTTCTCTGTATCAAGGGGCTACATTCTGTTGAAAGGACCTAAACTTAATGACTTAATGATTGTCTAGGGGATGTCGGTCACAATTATCAATTTTGAATGTATGTTACACGTAGAGTAAGGTAAAAGACAAAAGCAACTATACACAAATAGAAATATAAGTATCTTTTTCATAATTCTTTCTAGTAAGAGGAAGAAAATATGCCTGGGATATGCCAGCAGCCAGCCAGCTACGTGATTGGCATATATTATCTATCTTCAACCTCAAAATGACCAAGACAAATAGAGATTATTAATCCATATTTAATAGCTAGGAAAATTGAAATCTCAAGAAGTTAATTAACTTCCCTCACTGTAATGTAGCTGGGAAATAATAAATAAAAGATTTCAAGTTAAGACTACAACACATCAAGGGGAACATTATGTAAAGTATACGATTGTCTAACCATAAATTGTACACCTGAACCAATACAAAATAAAATTGAAAGAAAAAAATTACAATGACTCAAAAGCAATGGTCCTTAAAAACACAATTGTTTAAAAACTATTTGAAAAAAAAAAACTGTTTGCATCAATATCCCATTTCAAAAGCGTTCTAGAATTAGCTGAATCTGAAAACACATAGGAATTATAAGATGTTTTAACATTTCCCACGTTAACATAAAAAACTATTGAAACCTATAAAGAATTTTTGTGAGTTTATTTGAGCCAAACAGTTGACACATGCCAGGAACCAGAACCTCAACGAATTGAGAATATGCTCCAGAGAATGGCAGGTTACATTTGCATTCATACATTGAAATCAAAGGAAAGGAACATAGATGGGTTATATGAAATCCATTGGTGGCAGACTAGAGAGGCGGGAGAAAGCAGAGTGGGGAAACCCCTGGGATTGGATAAAAAGTAAAACGATGGACACATACTTAGGTGGGTGGAGGAACAATCAACATGATAATGAAGGAATTTATGGTATCTGTCATGGTGCCTGGCACTTTAGATTGTGCCCCAAAGGGTCCAGAAAAAAAGAAAGTTAAATGTTAACCAGACATTTCCAAGAGTATGTTATCATAGATGCTAAAAGACAGATAGGCTCAATTAAGGTAAAAGCTGACCTTGTCAGTGAAGGTACTGGCCTAGGATATAACTACTCACCATAACTGCTTTTTGTTAAAGTTTAATTTCAGGCCATCCTTTGTGGTTCCTGTAGGTCTGAGTTTGCAAGACTACCATGCAGACCTTCCCTGAGCTTGTCAGGTTAGCATGTGCCCACTTCCATCCACACCTATCATTGTTCATATGTTTTTGTTTTTGTTTTGTGTGTGTGTGTGTGTTTAACAAATAGTAAATGTTTCTCTTGCTATTTTTCATTCTCCTGCAATCACGTAGAATACAAAAGGCAGTGAAATCAGAAATAGTTTGGTCATTCAATGCAATTACATTTGGATTGAGGGCACTTTATTGCCTACTTCTGGATAAATTTCACATTTCAAAATTAATATAAACCAACATTGTCAAAATTGTGATTATATTGCTTACATTAGCATTCTTAAGCTTTTCCAATTCTGCACTGTATTTCAATTTATTTCTCATTCTTATGGTCAACATATTTATCATTATATTATGGTTCTTATTCTTTTGACACATTGGTCACTCCTCTTTGTCCCTACTTAAATTTCTGGTGGTTGACAGTAATTATCTGATCTTGTAGTTGATATTTATGAGCTCTAGCCTTATTTCTATTACTATGGTTTTAGAAAAGATACTTAAATAATAAAGCACTCAATTTCCTCATGTAAAAAATGGGGAAAATAAATTACTTTTTTCATAAGACTGTTGTGAAAATTAAATTAGAAAATATATTAGAGGATTACCTCAATTTGTGGTAATAAGTTTAATACACATCTTAACAATATTCAATAGTATTTGTATTGTGGCACTCAGTGCTTAATATAAAATATCAATTGTTTGAAATCCAGTGGAAATTTATACAACATCTCTTGCAAGATCATTATAAGATACTGTACCTATAGAGTTGAGGCCCAATTGCACAGATGATGCAATGTGAAAGTCCAGGTAGCATCATATGCATAGATTATGATCTGGATTATATCACAAGATGTAATACAATGCACTGATCCCTGAATCTAGGAGAATAAAACCAGAACCTCCCTGAGTGTCATAGCCTATCTCCAAGTCACTATATCTACAATGATGAGCTTACCTATTCTAAAGCAAGTTCATTTTTTAAAATTTTCTTGAATTTCTTGAAGTGACATCTACATTAATAATAGAAGAATGTACAAATTGTCTGGGACACTGTCACAGTAACAGTAATGACCAAACAGCAGGGTGTTTGGTGTGACAAGGCCAGCAGGGAGGCAGTTAGGAATGACCAGGCCAGTAGTAAAGGGCAGTTATGGGTGATCGGGCCCTAAGAGAGGGAAGGTGGGGATGATCAGGCTAGCAGGGCAGCAGTTTGGTATCACTCAGGTCAGCAGGTGTGTGGCTAGTGTGCAATCAGGCTGGCAGGCAGATGAGTGGTTAGGAGCCGGTGGTCCCAGATTGTGAGAGGGATATCTGACTGCCAGTTCAACTGTTGGCCTAAACCATTGGTCAGCAAACTCATTAGTCAACAGAGCCAAATATCAACAGTACGATTGAAATTTCTTTTGAGAGCCAAATTTTTTTAACTTAAACTATCTAGGTAGGTACATTGTTATTAATTTAATTAGGGTACTCCTTCAATCACACTGTACATGCCCACCCGCATGTGATATTTTGTGGAAGAGCCACACTCAAGGGGCCAAAGAGCCACATGTGACTTGAGAGCTGCAGTTTGCCATGATTTAGACCACTGGCCTAAACCAGCAGTGGAACATCTGCCAAGGGGTCCCTGATTAAAGAGGGTGCGGGTCTGGCTGAGGGACATTCCCCCCATGCACAAATTTTGTGCACTGGGGCTCTAGTTGGTTAATAAAACTGTATAGGTTTCAGGTGTACAATTCTATAATATAGCATCTGTATATTGTATTGCATGTTCACCACTCAAAGTCAAGTCTCCTTGCATCACCGTTACTCCCTCTTTATCCTTTTCTACCTCACTTACCCCTCTTTTCCTTTGGTAATTATCTTACTATTGTCTGTACCTATGTAATTTCTTCACCTTTTTCACCTAATCATGCAAGTCCCCTCCCCTTTGACAGCTGTTAGCCTGTTCTCTGTATCAATGAGTCTACATCACCTCACATCTGTTAGAATGACTATCATTAATAAATTAACAAACAACAAATGTTGTCTAGGATGTGAAGAAAAGAAAATCTTTGTGCACTGTTGTTGGGAATACAGATTGGTGCAGCCGCTATAGGTGTCAATAGGGATGTGTCTCAAAAAATTAAAATGGAACTGCCTTATGACCAAGCAATTCTACTTCTGGGTATATATATCCAAATAAACCCAAAACAGTGATTCAAAAAAATACATGCACCTCTATGCTCATTGTAGTGTGATTTACAATAGCCATGATTGGAAGCAACCTGAGTACTCATCAGCAGGTGAGTGGATAAAGAAGCAGTTGTACATTTACACAATGGAGTACTATTTAGTCATAACAAAAAAAATAAGGAAATCTTACCTTTGAAAAAGCATGTTTGGACCTGGAGAGTATTGTGCTAAGTGAAATAAGTGAAATGAAGCAATGTACATGTAGTTTTTGATTGCTTTTATTATAGTTGATTTCCAGTTTATGCCACTGTGATCTGAGAAGATGCTTGATATGATTTCTATCTTCTTGAATTTGAAGAGACTGCCTGTGAACCAATATATGGTCTATCTTTGAAAATGACCCATATGCCCTTAAGAAGAATGTATATTCTGTGGCTTTGGAATGAAATGTTCTGAAGATGTCAATTAATTCCATCTAGTATAGTGAATCATTTAGGGTTGATGTTTCTTTGCTGATTTTTTTGTTTAGAAGATTTGTCCAATGGGTATTAAAGTCTCCTACTATGATTATATTGCTGTCAACTTCTCCCTTGATATACTCCAGGAGTTTTTGTTTGTTTGTTTGTTTTGTTGTTGTTTTTGTTTTGTTTTGTTTTTGTTTTTTGTATTTGGGTGGTCCTGTATTGGGTGAATATATATTTACCAGACTTATTTCTTCTTGTTGGATTGCTCCATTTAGCATTATGAAGTGGCTTTCCTTATCTCTTGTTATGTCTTTCACTTTGAGATCAAATTTGTTTGCTACCCCAGCTTTTTTTATTTTTTTCATTCCAATTCACCTGAAAAATCTTTTTCCATCCCTTCACCATCAGTCTGTGTACATCTTTTTTTTTCTGTGGTGGGTTTCTTATAGACAGCAGATATATGGATCATGTTTTTATATCCAGTCTGTTACCCTATGTCTTTTGATTGGGTCATTTAGTCCATTTGCATTTAAAGTTATTATTGATAGGTACTTATTTTTGGCCATTTTTATTCTTTACCCCTGTGTTCCTTCTTTGCTTCCTATTTCTGTTTTTGTTTGTTTGTTTGTTTGCTTGTTTTTGTTCATTTTATACATCAGACCCTTTAGCATTTCTTGCATTGCTGGTTTGGTGGTAATAAACTCCATTAGTCCTTTTTTGTCTGTGAAGCTCCAGATTTCACCTTCATTTTTGATTGATAGCCTTGCTGGGTATAGTATTCTTGGATTCAGACCCTTCCTTTGTATGACTTTGTATATTTCATTCCATTCCTTTCTGGCCTGATGTGTTTCTGTTGAAAAATCAGTCACTAATCTGATTGGGGTTCCTTTGTAGGTAACTTTCTGTCTCTCTCTGGATGCTTTTAAGTTTCTTACTTGGTTGTTGGTATTTGACAATTTAATTATAATGTGCCTTAGCATCGGGCTTTTGGGGTTCATTTTTTTGGGGACTCTGAGAGCTTCTTGGATTTGTGTGGGTTTTTTCTTCTCTATATCAGGGAAGATTTCTGTCATTTCTTCCTTGCTCGGTTTCCTCTTTTCTGGGAACCCCTATTATGCAGATGTTGTTTGATTTTCTGTTGTCCCAAAGTTCCCTTAGGCTCTTCTTCTGCATTTTAATAATATTTTTTCTAGAAGTTTCTCTATTTTAGGATTTTTTTTTCTACCCTGTCTTCTAGCTCACTGATATGGTCCTCTGCTTCTTCTAGTCTACTCTTGATGCTTTCTATTGAGTTCTTTACAGCAGCGATGGTTCTCACATGTATTGTCGAATTTGCCCTCCATTCTTTTCATCCACCTTATGACCATTTATCTGAATTCTTTTTCTGACAAGTTGCTTGCCTCTATTTTGTTTACTTTCTTTTCTGGTGATGCCTGCTTTTCTTTCATATGAAGGCTGTTTCTTTGTCTCCCTATGATCTCTCTTCTCTGGGTGTCTGTTTATGTAGTTCTTTCTCTCCTGTGTTGACTTAAAGGCACAAAATACAACACAACAAGATATAACACACAAGACACTGAACACAAATATATTCCCTATATTAATAACCACAATAAAGGTGACCACTAGAGAAAGGCGAATTAGAGGATAGGAAAGAACAAAGAAGAGAAAAAAGAAAAAGAAAAAGAAGAAAAAGAAAAAGAAAGGAGGATATAAATAAAATTGAGAAAGGAAAAAAAAAGTAAGAGAGACTAAGAAAGAAGAAGGGAAAAACTATGTATTTATGGAGAAAACTCCAACAGCCACTAATCCCACTAAATGCCAGCAACAAGTACCTGGAGGTGAATGCATACTACAAATAAAACTAATATCAAGGGAGGCAAGGGAAAATTAAGCAAAAAACAAACACAAAACAAAAATACAAAAACAAAAAGCAAAACGATCTCACAAACAAGCATAAAAAAAATCAATGTAATCAATAATGAAGCAAACAACAACAAAAGGACAGAGAAAAAAGATTGGATAGTGAACAAAGTGAAGAGAGGTATGTATGGACTTGGAGCAAGGGATTGGAATAAGTATGCTGAAATTTTAATAAGGGGTAAAAAGAAGGAATAGGAAAAATCTAAAGCAGGAGTAGAGTAAGAGAGACAGGACAACAAAAGGGGTAAAGAGAGGAAGAGAGTGTTGGCATAAAGGTAAAGTTGAGAACATTAATCGGAAAGTAAAATCAAGAGAAAATAAAATGACATTTTTTTAAAAAAAAAAAGTAAAATAGTAGTAGTAATAATACTGATTAAAAATAAAAATGTAATAATTAAGGAAGGTAAAATCAAGGAGGAAAAAAGAAAAAAAATAGCTATTTAAGTAAAAGATGGAAAAAAAAGTACAGTAGTGAATGTCATTCACTTCCTCTACTGTTCTGTTTGGCATGCCTATTTCCTAGTCAGGACAGTTTTGAAGTTTCCTATGTTCCACTACTCCTCAGTATTGTAGTCCACAGTCCTGATTTTCAAGAAAGCAGTACGTCTGTGTTTCTTATGCTCCTTTATTTGTGTTTACATGAGAGTCAATTTGTGATTCAGTCCCTGGGTGGCAGTGTTTCTGGATTGACTTTCAGGTCTATAGGTCCTCTGCAGCTAGTGTTTAGATTTGTTTTCCCTGTGCACTTAATACTGGTTTGGTGGAGTGGGTTTTCCTAGAGCTGGTTCTCTGATGGTTATTCCCTGGTCTGATCCCCAGGTTCCACAAAAAACAACTTTCCCCTGTAGTCTCTTAGAGTGTCCCCAATTGGGTGATCCTATATATTGGGCTTAGTAATCAGAAGCAAGGATTTAAAAAAGAAAAGAAAGAAAGAAAAAAAAGAACTAGAATAAGTATGAGTAATCCAGGGCTGCGGGCAAGTCTGTGCAGTCTTTTTTCCCCTGGAGTCTAAGCAGCTGGCATACTTTAAAAGTTTTTAGGCTGTCCTTTTGCCCCAGATCAAAATGGGTTGCTTTTTAGAGTTTCCTTCTGTTAGCAACTTTGTGGACCTCCTTCCACATTCCCTGATCATGCCAGCCCCAATAGCCACGGATTTTCCTACGCGCAGACTTCCCCAGGTCTCCAGCTCCTGCCTTGCATGCATTTCTCTCTCCTGCCAGGACCAGAGATCTCACCTCATCCCAGGCAAAATTTGAACTTTTTGTAGTGGAGGGTAGGGCTCCTCTGAATCCACATGCTTGTACCACTTAGGTTCTTGGTTCGCAGCTGTTTGGTGGGTGCTATAGTTGTTGATTTTTCAGGCATCCAATAACATCCATTTTCTCCTTCAAAATGATGCATTCTCTTCATCCTAGCCAGTCATTCCAGGAGGGAACCCAGCAGCATTAGGGGCTGTCTAGTCAGGGGAGCCCTGTCCAACAGTCCCCCACAGTCTTCTGGAGAATAGCTGTCCCTCAACTCACCAACCAACACTCCCTGTGCAACCACACACTCTCCCTTTGTTTTCTCACTCACACACTATCCTGTAGTCTGCCTCAACTTCTTTCATTACCTTGTTTTATAACCTATATAATTCCACTCCATGACCTCCCTTCCTTCTCTCTCTCCTTTCTTCTGATTTTCTTTCTACTTTCTTCTATCTGTATCTACTTCTGTCTCTCTTTTTCTTTAACATTATTATTTATTTTTTTATATTATTTCATTGCTTTTTATATCTTTTCCCTTTCTCTGAGGTGATACATTAAGAAAACCAGAAACCACACTAGACATCTCAGCATATAATTCAAGATAGAAAATTATTTTTACAGATATTGCAGAACTTAAAAAACAGACAACACTGAAATAATATAGATCGTGCAACTGAAGGCACTAACTACTATCCTCAATAGCTGACAGGAAAAAAATAAGAGAGACTGTAAGAACCTAAAAATGCACTGGATGAGCCTTGCAAAGACAGGTTCAAAACTTTGAGGAAGGCACTAACCAGCTATTGGTAGTGCTTTAAGAACTTGGAAAAATGGACCCCACGCGAATTGGGTTTGATTGCTAAGTATGTGATGCTATCTGGCTGATGTTAAAGATGCTGGGAGCACACCATATGCTGCAGCAAAGAGACAATAGTTTAATGATTAACATATCTCATTCCTTTGGTACATCACATCCACCTAGATGCTTACTGTAATAAACTCTCATACAATAATTAGTACAACACATAATAACTATTACAAATGAAAAGATGCTATTTTTATTTTTTTTATGAACAGAAATTATTACTCTTTCCAAAAGAGAGCACAGAATGCTAAGATTCAATTTATCCAACTCAGCAAATATCATATTATCCATCTCGGCTTTATATTAGTTAGTCCATTGGTGGTGTTATACCCACCACATATGAATATATTGCAATCTTAAGGCTACATATATAGGTAACCCCTAGCTGACAATTTTCTCTTTCTACAGTAATAAAAGGAAAGTAGGAGAAAGGAACAAATAAATTAGACATTGTTTCTTCCAGTGTGTATGTGTGTAACAAGTGGAAGAGGTAATATGTATACCTGCTAAAATCCTTTTTTTCTCTAAAGGTGTTCATGATTGTTATTTCAAAATTCTTTTCCCAACTACCAATTAATTGTTTTAAGCAATTAAGGCTGGAGTTGTTTATCTTACGGGATGACTTCAAACTTCATTTTTGAAAAGTTTAACACTTTAACAGTCTGGCCTTTATTGATTTTTGTAGTTTTTCATGAATATTTACATACAGTTAAGAAAGTACTGACACTGCAGATAAGTATATAGGTTCTAAGCCCAATCTTCCCTATTCGCAATGTGTGTAAGAAACACACTTGCCTCACAGTTATCATAATCAATCACATCAGCAAATAACTTTATCATTCTTTGTCTATTCAGTTACATGAGGGAATTAAAATGACCAGGTGATGATTTCAGCCTCTGATTCAATGGACCATGTTCTTGTGTCCTGGTGGAAAGAGCAGAACTGACATTTTTGCTATTGGAAATGCTTTCTAAATGTATTATTAGTTATAATAGTGTGGTAGACATATTCTAAAAATGTTTGTCCCTACAAAATTGCTTTTCCAACAAAAATTAATGTAGATAGATACTTCAGTGAAGTGACTTTGGTGATGGGATTAAAGTTACTAATCAGGTGACCTTAAAATGCATTATCTTGAATTACCCTGGTGGGCTCAGTGTATTCTCATGAGCCACCAAAATTAGGAAATGAAGACAGAAGACCATTCAGAGAGAGGGAGCTGACCTCCCAAAAAAATAGCAGAGAAGAAATGGAGCAGAAGTGGAGGTTAACAAGATATGACAAATGAGACCACAATGTATCAGTGTTGATTTTGAGATGGAGGATGAGTACTAACAGAAAACAGAAAGGGTATGGCAGTGACTTCATCCTATGTAATAAAAGAACAATATGCAAATTGGCCATACCTCTGCTACACCCACAAGCCAAGCCCACTAGCCACACCCACCAGGCAATCAGAGCGAGTATGCAAAGTAACCCAACTATGGCCACAGACAGAGCCCCTGGCAATGGAGGAAGCCAAGCATTCCACAAACTCTGGTCAGCCCAGGCCTCCCCTTAAAACAACAAAGTTTCAATGTCTGTGTGAGCAGAAAGCTTGGCTCTGCTCCAGGCTACAAAGTTGCAATTGTAGAAGATAAATAAATCCCAGATACCAGGACCTCCACTTGGGTTGCTGGGGGGGGGGGGGGTTGGCCTGCAAACCACCACAGGTCCCTCACCCAGGCCACCCTATGCTCCAAGGGAACACCCACCTTGATCCAGGACACCCTTCAGGGCAAACCCACCCATGCAGCAGGCCTCTCTCCTATCTAATAAGTGTAATATGCAGATTGACCATCACTCCAACACACAAAATGACTGCCCCCATGTGATCAAAAGATCCTGTCCCCATGTGGACACAAGATGGTCAGCAGGGGAGGGCAGTCGGGGGTGATCAAGGCTGCAGGGAAGGGCAATTGGGGGGAACCCAGACCTGTAGGGGAGGGCAATTAGGGGTGACCAGGCTCACAGAGGAGGGAGTTAGGGGCAAACAGGCTATCAGGGGAGTAGTTAGGCTTCAATCAGGCTGGCAGGGGAGTGGTTAGGGAGTGATCAAGGAGGCAGGCAGGTGAGTAGTCCTGGGAGCCAGCAGTCTTGGATTGTGAGAGGGATGTCCAACTGCTCGTTTAGGCCTGATCCAGGTAGGTCCCAGATTGGAGAGGGAGCAGGCTAGGCTGAAGGACACCCTCCCCTCCTTGCCCCCGTGCATGAATTTTGTGCACCAGGCCTCTAGTCTATCTAATAAAAGAGAAATATGCAAATTGACCTTACCTCCACTACACTACCAGCCAATAGGAGTGAGTATTCAAATTAACTCAACCAAGATGGGGAGGCCCATAGTGGCCAGGTGGCACTGAGGCTGCCAGGACAGATGGGAGACCCAAACCTGCAGGGAGGCCGGCACTCAGCACCCCCAAGGCCCACCATGACTGCTCTGAAGCTGTGGGCAGCTGGATCAGAGACACAAACCTGCAGAGATGATGGCACCCAGCAGCCCCAAGCCCTGCCATGGCTGGTCTATGGTTGTGGGGGGCCAGATCAAATATATAAACCTGCAGGGAGGACAGCACCCAGCAGCCTCAACCCCTGCCACCTCGGACCTGGGGTTGGGGGTCGGGAGCTGGATTGGAGACACAAACCCGCAGACCTGGAACTCAACAGCCCCAAAGCCTGAGGCGGAGGCACTGGGGCTGCTGAGGGGGTGTGTGAGGGGGAGAGTGGAGATACAAACCCTCAAGAAATCTGTGGAAAGGGAGATAAACTATCATAAATTTATCTCCTTTCCACAAGATGAGAAAACTTCCCTGGTTTATTTAGTGATGTGGCCCACACCTCTCTACTAACACAGGGTAATGTTATTAACCGCTCCAAGGAAGGTTTGGTCAGAGTACCATCTCCAGGGAATAACGCTACTGTGGGAAATCATCTAAGAGAGGAAACAAGCTTTTGCTGGGTTTAGTCTGAAGGTCAGGCAACATGCCACTCTGATATGTACTGTGTTGTAATATTGATGATCTTGAGCTGCAGATGCTTGAAAAACAATAAATGCATCCAGAGGCTTTCACTGAAGTCTCCTGATCTGCCTAAAATTGGATCCCTGTAAAGGAACTTAAATGTCATAGGTCACCTTGATGGGAGAAGTGTCATCAGGCAAACTGATGCCTGTCACAGGACAGGAGAGTAGAACATGATATCACACCCAAACTTTATTACAAACTATTTTCCCCCGCCCCCATTCATCTTTCCATCATTTACTCTCCTCTAAGAGGCTTACATCTCCAGTCCCCTTTCCTTAGGAAGAAGGCATTTATTTATTTATTTATTTATTTATTCATTCATTCAGAGTTCTTTCTTTTTTTAAAATTAAATCTTTATTATTCAGATTATTACATTTATTTCACTTTTTTCCACTCCATAGCTCCCCTCCACCCTGCTCCCACCATTCCTCTACCCTTACTTTCCCCCTCCCATTGACCTCATCCATAGGTGTATTATTTTTGTCCAGTCTCTCCCTGTACCCTCCTCACCCCTTTCTCCCTGAAAATTCTCAGTCCACTCCTTTTCTGTGCTCCTGATTCTATTATATTCACCAGTTTATTCTGTTGATCAATTTTTTGATTCACTTAATTTTTAGATTCACTTGTTGATAGATATGTATTTGTTGTTCATAATTTTTTTTGTCTTTTGCCTTTTTCTTCTTCCTCTTCTTAGAGTACCTTTCAGCATTTCATATAATATTGGTTTGCTGTTGATGAACTCCTTTAGTGTTTTCTTATCTATGAAGCTCTTTATCTGCCCTTCAATTTTGAATGATAGCTTTGCTGGATAGAGTATTCTTGGTGGAAGAAGGCATTTAAATCTGCATTCTAAGCCACCTTGAGGAGTTACTCGTTTTTCCCTGGGATCTCCCACATATATAGGAGGTACACATGTTAATGAACTTTTGTTTTTCTCTTGGTGATCTGTCTTTTATTTCAAGGGCCTCCACTAAGAACTCAGAAAGGCAGAGGAAAACTATTTTTCCTCCTCCATAATTTTATCTCAAGAAATCAAGGCCCCAGCTGAACACTGAGATTGGCTCAGTATCAAGCAGTCCCAGCTAACAGGAGGGAAGCTTCTATGGAGAAATCAATGATATTGGCATCAAAGTGGGATGGAGGGCACATGCATAGTTGCTAGTGTGAGTTTATAGTGCTTAAACATTTTTGGAGGATGATTTTGCAAATTCGATAGAAATGTTCAAGGTACATCCAAGAGTCTTCTACTAGGAATCACGTCTGCTGAGATAAAGCACAAGCACATAAGCCCTGGTCAGAACCCTAGATGTTATTGTGGGCTCCCCTTCCACAATAGAAAAACCTGGGAACAACCTGCATGTTTAGGACAAGGTGGCATCTATACTAATAAAAGGGTAATATGCTAATTAGACTAAATATCTTCCGGATGACCTTCTGGACATCCTTCCTGACAAATACATGTTGGCGGGGCCAAGGCAGAAGAGGTTAAAGGTGATCATGCAGGCAGGGAAGAGCAGTTAGGGGTCCAGGCCAGCCATTAAGGCGAACAGGCTGTCAGGGGAGAGCAGTTAGGGGGGTCAGGCTGGCAGGCAGGTGATTGGTTAGGAGCCTGGGGTCCCAGATTGGAGAGGGTGCAGGCCAAGCTGAGGGGACCCCTGTGTGTGAATTTCATGCACCAGGCCTCTAGTAGAAGATAAGAAGAAATCCTGGCTTGACAGCCATAAAATGGGAACATTAGTCCTACAATCACATGGAACTGATTCCTGACTTAAAAGTATGCATGATCTAGAAAGTGGATTTGGCTCCAGTGTCTCCAGGAAAGAGACTGTTGACACTAATTTCAGTCCTGTGAGGTGCTAAGCCAAGAAATCATCCAATCCCATCACACTTCTGACCAACAGAATTCTGAGACAATAAACCTGTAATGTTTTAGCAAATGTTTGAGTTTGTGATAACTTGTTATGGCAGCAATAGAAAATTGATAATAATTTTATCGTTCCTCATTTCACTCCTTGATTCCAAGATATAATTTCCAGCAATGGAAAGATATAATTCACATTCTGATGCTTACCTTAAAACATAGCTCACATTCTGGAAGATAGGACAATAAAAATTCATGGTATTATTACTCAACTGGCACAGTAACTGAGCCTAGAGTAGGTTATTTATCTTTTCTATTAAGGCAGCTGCTTGGGATGATAGAGCATGTGTAAAACCTGTGGATTTTATGGCATATGCCCTGTTCTACATTTACTTGCTGCAAAATCATTTCATTTTTTTTTAGAAACAGTGAGTCCATACATGGTGGTGCTCATAAAAAATATTATGTTCAGGGAAGGCAAATAACTAAAGTATCTTTCTATCCAGTGGGAACAAATCATTTCCCTCCCTATGAGATAGGATGCAATAATCACTTGGAATGATGCTGTATCATGGCCTCAGAATTGTTCTCTGATGTTGTGAAGTTAAAAACTCAGCAATAGAGATAACATATGAGTTTCGGAGAGGAAATTTCACATTGCTTAGCTTATGCAGAGCCCCATCCTCATAGCATGACCAATCTACACTAATAAAATATAAAAATGCTAATTGACCATGCTTCTGCTACTCCCACAGCCAATCAGGAGTGATATGCAAATTAAGCCAACAAAGATGCAGTCTTGGTGGGATGTGCCTGATGCCACCTGCAGGGTCCAGGCAGCCATCTGGGTCAGGTAGGCCTGGTGGGCTGCACCTGATGCCACCACGGAGTCCATGTTGTGATTGGTAACCTGGCCGGCCAGGTGGGTTCCTATCATAGGAACATCATGGGTAGGCGGGGGTTGCCAGGGTCTCTGGGATCACTCTCTGCCCCCAGGCAGCTTGTGGACACCGGAGGAACAGGCTAGGGTTGAACATTCTAATGAAAACTGGATGCCTGTGTCGCGGCCCACCATGCCCGGTCCCTGGCCAGGAGAGGGCAGTGGGCAGTTAGCAGGTATCAGGGCTTGGAAGGAACTGGGAGCAACCTGCAGGCATGTTACCAGGAAGAGGTGCTGAACCATGATGACACAGAGGGCTGGCTGATGGAGGCACGCGAAGGTACAGATGAGGCAGGTGGCGCTGAGCTTGAAAAGTGCATTGACATCCTGATAAACTAAATCGCCTTTCTGAAGAAAGGGCATGAAGAGGAGATTGCAGAGCTGCAGGCGCAGATCCAGTACACTCAGAACTCCATGGAGATGGACATGTTCTCCAAGTCTGACCTCTCTGCTGTGCTGAAGGACATCCACGCTTATTATGACAAGCTGGCTGCCAAGAACATGAAGAATGCAGAGGAATGGTGTAAGAGCTGCTTCACCATGCTGATTGAGACCGCTACCAAGGACGAGGTGTCTAAAAGCCACCACCTGCTCTAGGCCAAGACTCTGGAGATCAAAGCATGCTGGAGCATGAACTAAGCTCTGGGAAAACAGCTTTGAGAGCTGGAGGATAAGCAAGAACTCTGATGTTAGTGCTATGCAGGACAAAAATCAACAAATTAGAAAATAAGTTGAGAACTACAGAGATAAATATCAATGGCATGCTATTTAAAAGAATACAAGGACCTCCT
>PVJN01008948.1:0-62756 GCA_004026805.1 Lasiurus borealis
CACCAGACACAGCCCCATTAAGCCAGGAGGGCCTTCCGGGAATGGCTTCTGGCTCCGGCTTAGAAAACAAACAGAGTGCTTTGGTTTGCTCTGGCGGAGTCCCCAGGTGGGAGGGAGGGGGAGAGCACCTGAGGACGCAGGTTGGCAAAGTGGGGCTGCCAGCGTGGGAGGACGGAGACAGGTGGGCAGGGCCACTGGGCGGGGGGGGGGGGGGGGGGGGGGGGGGGGGGGGGGGGGGGGGGGGGGGGAGGAGGTGAGCCGGGGAGTGCGTGACAGCAGCAGCTGCCAATCCGAGAAGGCACTCCTCCTCCCTGGAGCCCAGGCCTGAGGGGGGCACGAGGCCTGGCACCTCAGCTGCAGGTAAACCGTGTGCCTTGACCTGCCTCCTGGTAGACCCTCTCGGGGTATGCCAGCCTCACTCCTTTCTCCCAGGCCACGGGCATAGTGGCAGGAGGTCTCGGCTGGGACCTTGTTATAGCTGCTGTCCATTGAGCACTCCCTCCATGCCAGGCGTTATGATGCCTTCTTTCTGTTTTGTGTGTAACGCTCATGTGGGTTCTCCACTGCTCACCAGGGCAGGGATGATTAGATGGCCCGCCTCACAGAGGAAGGATCAGGGTCAAAGAAACAGGGTCTCAGGCAAACAGCTCTGAAGGTGCATGGAGATGCAGAACTCAGGAGCAGGTTTGCCCAATCCCAAACCCAGCCTTTCAGCCACCGTGTGATACCGCTTGCATACAGATCCACAGTCTTGAGTTCGAGTCTCCTCTCCTCCAGGGTCAGGCCGAGTGCTTCCGGCTCTCACTGACCTCTTTGGGCCTAGTTTTGCCCTGTGTAAGCTGATGCGCGTTCTGCCAATTCCGCATGACTGGTGTGAGGATCTAGTGCACGAAAGTTGGACTTGAAAGAGGTTAGGAAACAACAGAGAGCTACGCAAGATGACAGATTACTTCTCTTATCACCAAACACAGCTGTGTCTGCACACGGAGGACCACCCTCACACGCACACCTGTCCACACTTGTGACCTTGGCTGTCTCCGGCAACCTCTTGGGTTCCCAAGGACTCAGGTGGAGGAGCGGGAGGGGGAGAAAGGCAGGAATAAGAAGCTGTTTATAAAACACTCCGCATCTCTCAGATGAAAGCTTCCAGATACATATCATGGCACCACATAAATAAAACCTCAATGACACAATATCGTCCCTGCCCTCTCCGGTCAGCGTGGCTGCTGCCGATCCCATGGGAGCCAAGGGCAGCTGGGTGCAGGCCAGAGAACAAGGACTTCTGGGTCACAGTCACTGGTGTTCAACGCCTGCTCCCTGCCCACCTGTCGGTTGCAGGGATCAGAGGCTGGTGACTTAGCCTCTCTGAACCTCAATTTTCTCATCAGAAAGTCGGGAACACAATACAACTCTCACCTGGTGGATACACACAAATCACAAGTGCCTATACATATCTCTGGACTAGAACTGGACACATGAAATATTACTTCCCTCTTGATGAGCCTGGCTTCCCCATTCTACTGTGATGTTCCAAAGGCAGGAACTGTGCTTCGTCTTAATACTTCGTGGACAGATCACGAGAATTCTCGCTTCATATTACATAGTGTTTTACAGAGTATCATACTTTAAAAAGATATTAGCATGTAATAATATGTAATAAATAATTTAAATGCAATGGGTATTTAATTTTAAAGTGTGCCTTTAACATTTCTGTAAAACGTTGTGTTTTTGTTTTTTGTTTTTTGTTTTTTTTGTACTCGTTCAATAGAAACTTATCTGGCCACTGGGTAAAGCTTGCAAGAGAACTACTGGTCCGCTATGGGTTAATATGATGGCACATATACTCAACACATGTAAACTCCTGTTCTTCTCTAATTCTCTCAAAGGTGCTCCATCTTTATATATATATATATATATATATATATATATATATATATATATATATATATTTTAATTGATTTTTCACAGAGAGGAAGAGAGAGGGATAGAAAGTCAGAAACATCGATGAGAGAGAGACATCGATCAGCCGCCTCCTGCACACCCCACACTGGAGATGTGCCCGCAAGCAAGGTACACGCCCCTGACTGGAATCGAATAATCGAATCCGGAACCTTTCAGTCCGCAGGCCGATGTTCTATCCACTGAGCCAAACCGGTCTCGGCAAGGCGCTCCATCTTTATACTCCCAAGCCAAAGCTCAGACCCAGGCCTGTCTCTGAATCAGTATGTGGCTCAACTAGAACAGGGAGCGTGGAGCTCAGGACTCCTGACATGACCGAGTGCTCAGGCTCTGCTACTTGTCACTCGTCTGACGCTGACAGGTCAGCTCACATCTCTGAGACGCAGGTTCTCCATCTCTGAAGCAGGGAAAGCATCCCTCCTACACAGCTAGGAGGATCATGTATGATGCCGCCAGTCACAATCCTTTGCACATCGCAAAGCATTCGGAAAGCGGACGGACATGTTACACGGGAACTCCTGGTCTACCAGTCTGAGATGTTTGCCGGTGTCAGTTCTGCTGGGCTGTGGGCGCCCGACCCCTGGAGTCCTTGCGCACCATCAGCCGAGACTCGGTGTCTCCGGCACTTTGGATCGAAGGACGCAGGCATCGACCCCACCCTTGCTGTCCTGCATCAGAATGTGCTCGTGACTTCTCCCAGGGCCTGCAGTCCTGGAGTCTGAAGCCCTGCTCCCCTGTGGGCGCTAGGAGACCAGGAGTTGAGGGCGGTGTCCCGCTTTGGAACTCCGCTCCGTTCAGTGGAAAATGAAGCGGTTCCAGGTGCGAGCGGTCATGAGCGCTCCTGCTGTTAGCACCTCTCACTCCACAGAGCAATGCAAGTGGCTTTCCTTAGGCTCCTCGGTAATGAGGCCTCTCTGGCGAGAGAGTTGCATCCTCTTTATCTCTTCGTCCTCACCGCCAAGCACAGTGCCTGGCCTGCGCCCTGTATCCCGAGAACGTTGGCCAAATGCATTCTTTCACCAACGGCATGTGCATTTGCTTAACATTCTTTCCCTGCTACAAATCGGTGACTTGAAAATTGGGTTTGAAGAAAGATACAAGTTGATTATAAAAATCCATAAATCGTGGCTTCAGATATGTCCCTTGGAGCCTAAGGATCTGTGGCTAGACCTCAGGGGACGGAGAGCCGTGCTGTGGAACAGCTGATGAGGGTCCAGGGAGAGTGTTGGGTGCAATCAGATGTCCCCACTCCCATCTGTTCTCATAGAGGACGTGTAGGTAAGGTGTTTCGGAAAGGTGGGTTCTACGGCTGTGACACGTTTGAAAAATGACTGGTTTGAGGGAATGAGAAGGGCTTGGGATACCCCGGATGAGGTGCAGAGTGTGGCATGGTGGGGTGTGTGTGAAGACCCCAAAGGGCAGTCCATTCTCCCATTTGGGTAGTAGTGCTTTCTACATAGATCTTGAGGTGCTTCTGCAGGCACATGTGTGGAAGTTGCAGAAGCTCACTGGCATCTAGCCATGCTGGGGGTCGAAACTCCCAGCCCTCCCAGACTCTCGGTGTTTTTGAGGACAGCCCACGGTCCCCGACAGATGGCCCCCTGTGCCAGGTCTGGTGTCCCTGGCTGCGAGTTGGCACTTCTGGGCCAGCAGCTGCTAGGACAGCCCAAGAACCCGGCAGTCCCAGAGGCTGCAGGGGAGCGAGGCCCGTCCGTGTTTGCTCAGGATCCAGGGAGCTGGGAGCTGGGCACTGGCATTCGCATCGAGGGTCTTCTGGCTTAGATTCCAGAACAACCAAGGGAGGGTGTTTCCGCTCTGGGAAGAGGGAGTCATGCCCCTCTGAGGCATTTTTATGCCTCATGACTTTTTATGTCCTGAAGACAGCCACAAAAATGTCTCTCGGCTTCATCTCCTTTGCCATATTTCCCACTGATTCGGGGCCTGGAAAATTGCTATTGTGTTTGCGCCTGTGGTGGAGTCTGGAGGCCTGGCCTTTAGTACCTGATCCAAAGTGTGACCTTCAGCATCAGAAGTATGAGGGCTCCGCTGGTTGGGGTGGCTCAGTTGGTTGAGTGTTGTCCCATGCATCAAAAAGTCACCTGTTCAGTTCCTAGTCTGGGCGCATGCCCAGGTTGTGGGCTTCATGCCCAGTTGAAAGATATGCAGGAAGCAACTGATCAGTGTTTTTGTCTTTCTCTCCTCCCTTCCCCTCTCCCTTTCCTCTCTCTCTTCTCTCCCTCTCCCCCTCTCCCCCTCTCTCCCTTTCTCCTCTTCCTCCTCTTCTCTCCTTCTCTACCTCTCTCCCTCACCCTCTCTCCTTTCCTCTCTCTAAAAAAGATCATCAGTTAAAAAATGTTTAATGTCTAAGAGGTGTGTATGCTCTTACAGTGTTCCAGTCCAAACTTATATTACTCCTAAAAAATCATCACCTAAGCTCGTGGTCGGCAAATTGCGGCTCGCGAGCCACATGTGGTTCTTTGGCCCCTTGAGTGCGGCTCTTCCACAAAATACCATGGTTTGGGCGAGTCTATTTTGAAGAAGTGGTGTTAGAAGAAGTTGAAGTTTAAAAAATTTGGCTCTGAAAAGAAATTTTAGTCGAACTGTTGATATTTGGCTCTGTTGACTAGTGAGTTTGCCAACCACTGACCTAAGCCACCCAAGACTGAAAAAATGTGTAACTATCAGAAGTGTGGTAGACTTTGTATCAAAACGACATGAAATCTATGTAGAGAGAGGAGCCTGAGTTATCCTTTCCTTTCTTCCTGGGATGTGTCAGTATAGCAAATCACCCATAAATATGGAAAAAAATAACAGGTGGACCATTTCAGGGAAAGATCTACCACCCTCATGTCTAAGATCCCCGTACCCTGTGTCAGTTTTAGCTGATACACACTCTGTATGCATGTGTGTGGGAAAGGGTGACGGTCATAGGTGAGCTGGTTGATGAGACATGGAGGGCTCTGATCGCTTCCCTGTCCTCCCCCCATTATCTAGAGACTCTCCATGTTCATGCAGATAACTCCTCCCCAGATAGTGCACGTTCCTCAGAACATCTGCCTCCGTGCAAGTGGCAGGGTTGATTCATCACAGAGCACTCTGGTGCCTGCCATGATGCGCCCCTGGAGAGTTTGGAGTGCAACCCCCTTAATGTTGGGCAGCTTCTTCCCAAGTGCTTGTGCGAGGCATTTGATGTTGCTAACCCATTCCCCGTTCTCTCTGTCGCCTTCTAATGGGGGAAAACACAGGGGAGGGGCCAGTCATGCTCTCCAGGTCACGCTGGCCTTGTGGGGGGCAGGGACAAAGTCTGCCCTCCAGGTCCTCATCGGTGCTTGTGCACCGAGCCCCGTGGCTCAGCGGAGGGTGCCAGCAGGATCCTCAGAAGCGTCCTCTCCCAGTCACAGCTGGTTCTGGGGCCAGCAGGTCTGTCAGCGGGTCCCACCAAGGAGCCGGGAAGCTTCTATCAGCTCCAAATTCACATGCGAGAAAAACAAAATTCCATCGTAATGTTGACCATCTGTGGATGAGGGTGACTTTTCAAGAGAGGCCACTGGAAAGGGGGACGAGGAAAGCAAAGACGCTCGTCTTAAGGGAACAGGATCGGAAAGGGATCGCTGGTTCAGCTCAGCAGCACAGGATGTGGCATAGTGTATGCTAGTCTACCTTGTTCAGCTTCTGTTTTTCATGCAATGTCCAGCTTCTGTGTTTTATAAAAAAAAAATCTTACTGTGATATGAAGAGTTATCATGAGCTCTGCCCTCCTAGCAAGACTTTAAGTGTTATTAACTATAACTCCTTATTGCACAGCAGATCTCTGGGCCTTATTCATCTTGCAAATCTGAAACTTTAGGCCTCTTTATCTGGAACTTCCCTTTTCCCCTTCTACCAGCCCCTGGAAATCACCGTTCCACTCCCTGTGTCTATGAGTTTGACTATTTTGGGCACCGCACATAAGTGGAATTATGCGGTATTTTTTCTTCTGTGACGGCTGCTTCCCCTTATCATAATGTCCTCAAGGTTCATCCATGTTGTCACATTGCCACATTCCTTTGTCTGTACATATTGTCTCATTGTATCTATATTCCACAGTTTCTTTATCTATTTATCTGATGATGGACATTTCGGTTGTTTCAATATCTTGGCTATTGTGAACCAATGAGATATCACCTCACACATGTTAAAATGGAGTTTACCAAAGGAACACAAGACAACAATAGAAATCAGATCTCTTGTACATTGTTGGTGTGAACGTAAAATGGTGCAGCTGCTGTAGGAAACAGGATGGAGGCTCCTCAAAACATGAGAAATAGAACTACCATATGATCCAACAGCTCTACTTCAGAATCTCCAAGAAATAGTAACAATCCTATGTCTCCTTAAGTTTCCTTTTCCTTTATGGCAATCTATTTCAAAACTATGCCATAATCAGCTGAAGAGTGTGTCAGTCTTCGTTGATGCTATAATGCCAAAACCCATGACTATGAAGAACTCCATTTTCTTCAAATCTTTTTCATGCACCAAAAATAAGTATGGGATAGTCCTTAGAATGCATACGTAGTTGAGCTAATAGTCTATCTAAATTAGCTTCAAAAAGGCAACATTACTGTCCAACACATGTACTACATGGCCTTTTTGTATATTCAAAATATAAACACAAAGGTTATTTCAAAAATAATATTCTTAAAACAGTTTGATGAATGACACTGAGAAAAGTCTTTAAGAGCTTCAAAATGTTATCTTTTTTGCCTCTTGAATCTATAACTTGGCTTGGTTCATACTTTCCTAATTATTCTTAAAGTTGATAATGAGCTTATATTGCTCTCAATGATCTTTAGCCCAAAATAATAAACATACTAACTTGAAATCAACTTATTAACTTAAAGTGATAGAACTTATTAGGCCCCTTTATAGACAGTGGGTCTTAGAGATCTTATAAACCACTGAAAGTTGCCCTGGCTGGTTTGGTTCAGTGGATGAACCATGTCAGCCAAGTGTTTCCTTATACTAGTAGAATTGCAATCATTTTGTTAAAAATAGTATCCCAGTCATTTAAGCCATGCAGAAATACCATGTGTATAACAACTCATTTCAACAGTTTTGTGTATATCTTGGTAACAGCATGCTGCCCCGAAGCTGGAGGTGAGATGCGACAGAAAAGTAATTAAGTATTAGTAAATTTTGCTTATAACCCAGGTATAGTACATTTGATCTTGTAGAGGGTTATTTTTTGCTTTGTTATTTTATTTTATTTTTTATTTGATGTTCAAGGAGCAGTAGAAAGGGTAGGGAAAGCTTAGTGAGGGAAGGTGGAAACAGCGCAGTACTTTGCTTTTAAAGATGCTGAGGAATAGGAAGGTGACAGCCACATCAATATACACCGAGTGACCAGATTATTCTGATCTCTGAATGCATAACAATCCGGCCACTCAGTGTCCTTCTCTTGAGTACCTCATTTATTTGATATCAAAGATACTATAAATCGTGCATCTGATCAGTTTTTCCCTTTGCACTAACTAATAGAAAGCTCAGGGCAAATAGGTGGTTGATCTCCAGCAAAAGTCTAGATACTTTTGGTACCCATTTGAGATACAAATACACTGAGTGGCCAGATTATTATGAGTTCTGAGATCATAATAATCTGGCCTCTCAGTGTATATTTTTTCTATGCCTTGCCTCTTATTTTGCTCACCCAAGCCAACAATCGCACCAGTTCTGTTCTACCTTCGCAGAAACACTGCTTCCACATTCCCGCTCGTTCTGGTATAGCTGGGAGGCCTGGCTACTTGCTGGACTATTGGGATCAGGCTCATCCAGTAGACACAGTAAGGATGTAGAAATGGGAGGCGCATCCTAAGGTGGACTCCAGCGGTTCTGGAGTATGCCCAGACATATACTACCATTTGTACAGACACGTGGATGAAACATCTCAGAGACAAAGGTAACCGGAGGTGGTTTATTTGGATAGTCCTCAGTGGAGTCTATTATAAGCTTACATGGCCATCCTCAAATAATCGATTTTAAACCATAGGTTGTTCTTAGGTGGAGCCCCAGTAACTCTGGCTTAGAGGACCTCCTGTAACCTTTTGAAGTCCAGTCATCAGCGATTCAAAGGATAGGGTCACCTAGGAAAACCAGGCCTAAATCAGTCCCGTGGTCAGAAGAAGAGCAACAGGATGCGTAGACCTCACAGTGTCTCATCTATTATGGATCTTGCGTGTGTGGGCGCGCGCGCAAGCACGCACACACTTGTGTTGTTTATATATCCAGGAAACAATGTAAGCATGTATACCAACATGCTATGATAAGTTGTTTGTGTGTATGTGTGTTAGGTCTGGCAGATTTCTATTTCCATCTTTTTTCTTAAATTTTCTGTAACAAACATTTTATTTTTTATAATGAGAAAAACATTTTAAGTTATGTTTAGTAGAATTACATTTCATGATGGAAAAGGACATTGCACATTTATTATCGAATGGGAATGCAGAAACAGGAACATCACTCAGAACTCTGCCAGCATGAGATGATCAGAATATCTGGCATATTTCCTTCCCAGACAATGCATATTCTTTATATAATGGAGAACATAATTTTTTTTTAAATTCCTACCTCTTTTATTACATCGTGAAAGCCAAGTCTCCCCTTATAGTATTGCAAACATTTTAGTGTCTGTTTAGTGTTTTATAGCACAGATTTTATTTACCTTTTCTCCAGTGTTAACATTTTAAATTTCTCACTTGCTTTGGAGACTGCTCAAATAAACACGGGCCTTTGCCTGTGAGACACAAATAATCTTTTATGAAAAGTCTGGTAACTGAAGGAATCCTGGAACTACTGGAAAAGATGTGCTTCTCTGGCAGAGCCCCGAGGCCAGTCTCTTCTTCCGCTTTGTTTCCTTTCTTTTTGCAAGTCTTCTCTCTTCCTGAGCTGCCTCTGAGGCTAGTGCGTCCCATGTCCCGGGTGGCGCCCTGCACGCAGATCGGGGAGCCACCTACAAGCCGGACAATCGCACCCCCAGGGGAACTCACCCGGAGGCCAACGCCGTGGCCCAAGCGGTTGGCCGGGGTGGCGAAAACGATTTGACCGCAGGCCCGGAGTTTTTCCCTCTTAATGTGTCATTTCATTCACTCTCAGCTCTCCGGGGAGCCGGGCTTCCTAGAGGATTAAGCAATGAAATCTACAGATAATCAAGACAGAGGTGCAGGACATCATTTTCCTTCTCAGCACATTTCTTTTAACAGAAGATGCAGATAGACTGATGTGGCAGCGTCCTCTTCTCTTACTTTTCAAGCCTGCGATCTGGGGCAGGATCTAATGAACAGTGAATTTCCCACCAGGCATGAATAGAAATTTCGATTAAAACTGGAACACCTGAGAGCCATGAGCATCCTTGGAAATAAATCCGCTGTGGAGAGAGGAACGCTTAGGGATGGAGAGGATAAGGGGTATTTCACTGCTGGCCATTGACTGGAAAAACCAGCCTCAAGTAGCTGAGGCTAAAATGCTGTATTTCATCCTTTTGAGATGCCACTTTAAGTGCCATTAAGAAAAAAAAAGAAGCTGAAACTGGTTTGGCTCAGTGGATAGAGCGTAGGCCTGTGGACTGAGAGGTCCCAGGTTTGATTCTGGTCGAGGGCATGTATGTACCTTGGTCTCGGGGCACATCCCCAGTAGGGGACATGCAGAAGGCAGCTGATCAATGTCTTTCATTGATGTTTCTACTTCTCTATCCCTCTCTCCCTTCCTTTCTGTAAAAAATCAATACAAATATTTAAAAAAGAAAATGCTGCCAACGGAACTATATCCCCATGCTTTCTTATCTATTAAATGTTTAGACATATTAGAAGAGTTTATTTTATTCTGATTGTATTTTTACAATACTTCACTCCTGTGATATAAAAGTACAATAAATGTTCACATATTCATGAAATTTCTTCATGTCCACCTTCTGCCTGCCTTTTCTGATTCACTTTTTGACTCAGGGTCATTGAATTCTGGATTTTTCTGGCTTTTTCTTTAACAGCCAAAGCATTGGTTATGCTTTATTTCCGCCCCACCTCTTCTCCCATAGTTTTTTTTAAGTTTTATTGAGATATAATGCACACATTATACAATTTTCCTTTTTGAAAACTATAATTTTATAGTTTTTAGTACATTCATAGAGTTGTAACTATCATGACTATCAATTTTAGGACATTTCGGTCCCCATGAGCTTCTAATCTCACAGTCCTCGCATTTGTCAGTCCTAAACTAACACTAATCTCCTTTTGGTATGGATGTGTCCATTCTGGACATTTCTTAGAAGCGGAATCTTACATTAGTGGTCTTGGTATCTGGCTTGTTTCATTTAGCATCATGTTTTCATGGTTCCTCCATGTGGTAGCGTGTATCAATACATCACTCATTCTTATTATTGCATTTTTTTAAAAGAAGACTACATTGTTATCTCTGGAATTTTCCTTTAAATTCTAATGTTGGCACGTTTATCATCTCACCCAGTAGTTGTCAGAGAAGGCTGTCAGACAACAGCTGGGACTCATGTTCCTCCCATGATTGTGCCCTGAAACGCCGAGGGTGTGTGTATCCAGCTGACGCACCAGGAATGGCATCCAGGCTCACAGAGGTGCACACAGTGAAGGCTACTGCCTGGCGGGCGGAAACCATTCCTGCCTCAGCATCACTTGTAGGACGCGTCTCACTGTCAGCGCTGTTGAAAGTATTTCAGAATTGATAAAGCATGGATTGAAGGGACAGTAGAAGAGTCACAAGTCAAACACGAGAACCAGGACATAAATCCCCACAGGACTACTGTACTCTGTTCTTGGGCGAGGATCACCTGGGGAATGTTTTTCAATATGAAGTCACAGGTCACAACCCGGAAGATCCCTTTCCAACAGGGCTGGCTTGGTACCAGGATCTATCTATCTTTCTCTCTTTTTTCCTTTCTCTCTTTCCTCCTTCTCTTCTTTTATCTTCCTTCCTTCCTTCCTTCCTTCCTTCCTTCCTTCCTTCCTTCCTTCCTTCCTTCCTTCTGTCCCTCCATCCCTCCATCCCTCCCTCCTCTTCTTCTTCCATTCCTCCTTCTTCCCTCCCACCCTCTCTCCCTCCTTTCCCCTTCCTTCCTTCCTTCCTCCCTTCCTTCCTTCCTCTCTTTTTTTTTCTTTCTTTCTTCCTTTCTTTCTTTTAGAAACTAATCCAGAACTGACAACTACAGCTAATCTCCTTTTGGTATGGATTTGTCCTGGCTCATTCCTGACAGGTGAGTCTGAGGCAGTCTAAGCACCGGGAGGCATCGTCACAGAATGACGCCAGGAGTGAAGTTGGAGTTCACTGATCTGGTTTCCAGTCCTGACATGGCCACCTAGAGATCCTGTGACCGTGGGCAGATTATTAAGCCTCTTTGAGCCTCAGTGCCATGCTCTGTAAAATGATAGCAACCCAGAAGCGTTGCTGTGGTCACTCTGGGAAATCCCAAGTGCCTGGTGTTTGCAGATGATACCTCTCCCGATCCCAGCTGCCCTGGCCCTGGCTTTCTCTGGCTGTGATCACCACCTCCCCCCTTCCCAGCACCTATGACTTAAAATTTGACTTTTTGATTCTGTATCAGTATCCTGTTTCCCATGTGGCAGTTGCCCCAGCTCTTCTGATTCTGTGATAACAAAAGAGTTCTCTGATCTTACCCATCTGCTGTGGCAGGGTCTGTTTTGAGGATTATAGTCTGTTAGGTAAGCAGACAAGGATACGGACAAATGCAAAACATCATGATACGTGTTTTCATGGGAGAGAATGAAAGAATGGGAACAAAGATTTTGCCCCTACCCAGGCTAGGGGATGGGTGGGGGCAAGAAGGTGTTACTGCTTATGCTAATAAATAGTTATTGAGCAAAGCCTACACTTTTCTTCACCCTCCATCTGGGCATGATTTTCTGGTTTTATGAAAGCTGTGCATTCATTCATATCCTCTGTAGTGGTTGTTGCATGCCATGTGCTGTCCTAGATGCTGGGTATTCAACGGACAAAAGAGAATTGGTCTCCTTCCTTGGGGGTGGGGCTTGTCACACAGACAGTCACATTGTGACAGGTTCTGTGAAGGGAACCCTCAGATATTCTGAAAAGGAATATCAGGAGAACCCGGATGGAGTTGACGGAGAAGGGGTCATTCTCATGTTGAAAATAGCCTTCTGTTCTCTTTCCTAATTCTTGTATAACTCGCTCATTTTTTAAATGTATGCATTTTCTAATCACTTGGGCTGGGTCAGATTTGGACCTGAGCACCTGGGATACAGATAGCAGACTAGGCTCACCAGGAAATTAAAAACCCGGGTCAGGAGGCTTATTAAAAAGTCACAATGACAAATTTTTCTTTTTTTCCGCACTTAAAATTTACTTTCCCATCTCTCATCACACCATCCCCACACAGCAGGTATAATGACTATCCTCATACTGCAGATAAGGAAAGAGAGGCTTCTAGAGTTTTACAGGATGTGATACCCATGAGCGTAGGAGGTGCATGTACGCAACCTGAGCCATTGGGTGCTTATGTGAATGAAATGAGCACCACATAAGAGTGGTCAGCTATGGATTAGAGAAGAAGGGGTGCAGAGGGCTGTGAGGGGGTTGGATCAAGAGGGGCTCCCTAGGGAAGATGGCATTTGAGTTGGGTCTGGAAAGGGAAGAGGATTTCAATGAGAGGGATGATGCTGGTGACAGGCAAGGAGACAGGGTGATACGGTTTACCAGATGGAGGGAAGAGCTCAGGCAGAAGCAGAGGTGTGAAATTGCAAGCTCCTTTTGGAGATAAACCCCAGAACAGTGGTTTTCAACCTGAGGGTCGCGACCTGTTTTCAGATGGTCTTAGGCTCTACAGCAGTGACCCACAGGTTGAGAACTACTAGCAGGGTCGCCTAAGACCATCAGAAAACACAGATATTTACGATTCACCATAACACGAGGAACTGTAGTAAATGGTCACGGCATTAGAAAGGTTGAGAACCACTGCCCCAGAAGGAATGGCTTGTGGAGAGAGGGGTTCTGGAGTACTGGTTAGGGTGACTGTAAAGAGCTTCAATCTTTTTCTGAGGCTTCCAGTGAACAGTGAAGGGCTTTTCAGCAAGGAAATTGAATGGGGAGAGCTTTGCTTAGGGCCGGCACCCTGAGCAGGACAAAGGATAAAGGAGCGAGAAAGTTCCCTTGGCACCTTGGGAATTCTGTTCTTCCTTCCACCACTGCTTTAATCAATGTACTGTGCTCACTAACATTATCACTCAAGTACAAGGACCAATGGTATAACTAAGATGAATAGCTTTGGGATACAGGTTTTCATCTCCTGTGTGGTTTAACATGTTACGGTGACCAGAGAGGTCAGAAACTCTCCGTGGTGTTTAGCCTCTCTGGCTGGACAGGGGTGGAGGAGGTGAGGAAACCCCACCCCCTGAGCTGCGAGGCCCTCTGTCCTGTGCTCCGCTGCTTCCTCCTACGTCACACCCTCCACCTCCTCCCTCCCTCCTCTCGGTCAGGAGGGCCCCAAACAGGGGCAGGAGCTGTACCACATATTGTCCACATGTGTTGCAGTCCTTGCTCTCTTAGTTCTCTATGTCTTGGCGCTCATGCCAGTTTTGAACTTGACGTGTTTGGAGAAGTCGCCTGGGAATCTCTGAGCAGAAACAGGCACATGTCCGCGGAGAGGCCTGCAACCTTGGCCACGGAGCCCGCTTTCCTGTAGAAATTGTCTAGGGCTTGGGGGCTCCCATCCTAACAGCCCGGAGAGTTGCTGACCACACTTCAAAATTTTATGGGGTGCCCTGGCCCGTGTTACTCAGTTGGTTGGGCATTGTCCCATGCATCAAGAGATGGATCCCCAGTTTCAGTTCCCAGTCAGGGCATATGCCCAAATTGCTGGCTCAATTACCAATAGGGGGCGTGCAGGAGGCGGCCAATGTATGTTTCTCTCATTCATCATCAACATCATCATTCTCTCTCTCTCTCTCTCTCTCTCTCTCTCTCTCTCTCATCTATAAAAACATATTTTTTAAAAAATGGTATGGGGCCTTCACAGCTCTCAAAGCGATTCTGCCAGTGTTGTTTTCTTTTGAGCTCAGAAAGCCTCAGAGAAGTGGGAGTTTTCATGCCTGCTTGACAGACAAAGAAACTGAGCCCTAGAGAGTCCCAGGGCCATTCAGCTAGCCCAGCAGGAAATCTGGGCCTGGAACGTATGTCCTCATGCTCTAAACATAGAGCTTTTCCATGACACCATGCTGCTCGCAGAGAGGGCGCACAGAGGCGGGGAGAGGCCCTCTGGCACCTCACGGGAGGGAACTCTGACCACATTTTCCCATGGAAACACTCTCCCCCTGCGCTGGTTGAGACCCACGGCTCGAATAGTAAGGCACTGTGTCTCGGCAGCGCCCTTGCCTTCCAGTCGACGTCGTTACGTTTTATGTAGCACCTCCCCGGCAAGACGATAACAAAATAAAAAGACATTTTCCCCTACTGTGGTGAGTCATGCAGATGTTTGCAGAAGTCACTGAGCTATAGGAACCTCAGGCCCTACCTGGTTGGGCTCAGTGGCTAGAACACTGACCGGAGAACAGGAAGGTCCTGGTTTTGATTCCGGTCAAGGGCATGTACCTTGATTGCAGGCTCTTTCCTGGCCCTGGTCAGGGTTCGTATCTCCTATATCGGTGTTTCTCTCTGTGTATCTCTCCTCCTTTCTTCCACTCTCTGAAAACCAATGGAGGAATACCCTCCACTGAAGATTAACAAAAAATAAATTTAAAAAGGAACCTCCGTCTTTCCCCACCGGGAATCACTTTCTTTTCCTTTCGCGAGGCTGTGCAAATTCATATTAGAAATATCCTGTAGAATGTGGATGAAGCGGGGAAGCAGCATCCATAGCACCTCGAGTTTAGAGTGAGCAGCCCTTCGTCCAAATCTAGGCATCTAGGCTCTCTGAGTCTCTAAAAACATGTTGGCCTTCCTCTCCTTGCTAAGAATCCAGCCAGCGCCGGCCAGAAATACATTGCACGCGTCTGCTGCCCCGAGACAATGCGTTCCCCGCGGAACTCCGCTCCGGCTCCCCGCCTGCCTGGCGGAGGGCTGGTTCTCGTTACGGGAGGCTTTTGAAACAGCAAAGTAATAATTTGTGAAGTAAGGCCCATGAACTGCTTGGTTTAGCAAATTATGACTTTAGCGAGTGCTCTTTGAAGCAGGCGTCAAAGGCCCGGTCCGCGAGGCAGTGCCTGTGTCTGCCCCAGCCCAGCCCGCCAGCCCACCCGAGCCTCCTCTCTGCCCCCTGCCTCCTGCGAGCTCATCCTCACAGTCTCCCTGGAGGATCATCATTATCCAAATCACAAGGGCCTCCTCTGACGTCGGGTCTACTCCGGTCCAGGGACTGTTAGGATCTTTCTGTGTAATTACCACCCGTCTTCACAATTCTGTAAGGAAAGGCATCCCCTGACCTTGAAGTTTAAAGCTAAGGAGATAGATTGTTCTCGGTTCTGACCCCAACACTGTTATTCACCATCCATGTGAGTTTGAACGTGATCGCTGACCTTGCACCTCCATTACTCCACGTGCAAACTGAGTACAGTGGTACCTCGAGATACGAGTGCCCTAACATACGAGATTTTTGAGATACGAGCCATCAAGCGAGCAATTTTTGCTTTGAAACACGAGCAACATTTGAGATAGAAGAAATCGTGAGGATCAGCAGGCTGCACACGACCCACTAGTTTACCTCGACTTGAGTGTCTCATAGTTTCCCACGCCTCAAGGTTATGGAACGAATTAAACTCGTATCTCAAGATACCACTGTATAATAATTCTAAAGAGATAATGTATGTAGAGCACCGGGCACAATGCCCGGCCTGGTGCCATAGGCCACGTTTTTCTCAACGTCGCCTCCCCAGACCAAGCCCCGGAGTTCCTGTAGTCCCCAGCATTATTGGAACAGGTGGAAGAAATGGCATCAGGGGGCAGGTGACTTACAGAGGAAGTCAGCGCACAGCCCAAGTCCAATCCCAGGTTCCTTCCTTTCGCTGGCCCTGGAGTCAGCGAGTCCCGCCTCCCCTGCAGGACCTGGCTGCCTCCAGGAGGCAGATGGAAACCGGGGGCAGTGAAGAAAGTCATGGCCTCTTCATAGAGTGGAAATTGCTCTGAAAGGGCCGTTGGGCTTCTCCCGCCTGCCTCTCGGAGCCTTGTGGATGGCAGCCCCTTCCTGCCCTCTTCCCACCTTCTACCAACTCGATCCCAATCCCGTCCTGCTCTTGGCTGCCGGCGGGTGGTCTGGAACACGCGTGCTCGCAGCCCAGGGCTGCGCTCTGGTTTGCTTATAGGATGGCGCCGGCAGGCCTGCGACGGGGTGGGGAAATCCCTCCTCACACCTCCATCTGCTGTGGCTTCTCACCTCCACAACAGTGACACCCAGTCCCGAGTACAGGCGAAGGGGAAGGGGAGTGGCCATTGGAAATACGGCTTGGGGTAGGAAGAACTGGATTTGAGTCCGACAGCGTGGCTTGCCAGTCCCTCACCAATGGAAGGCGCCGGGGCTCTTTCTTTACCTCCCCCCGACCCAGGCTGCGGGTGTGAAATGGGAACCGCAGGCCCAGCCTGGCGAGCCTCTGGATGTTTTGTGCGAACAATGAGTTGGGTCATCTGATGAGTCCTTACTGAGCACCTACTGTGTGCCAAACACTAGCCTCGTAGCTGAGGAGAGAGCACTGAGCAAAACAAAGTCCTTCCCCTCGTGGAGCTGGGAGCAGCGATGGCAGATAACACGTGGATAGTGTAAGGCCAGAGAGTGGGATGAGCTTGAAAGGAAGAAAACAGCAAGTGTCTGCGTGGAGGTGGGGCCCGTGTTTCAGTGAAGGTGACTCAGAGTCATTGAAGTGGGGTCAGCAAGGGGAGAGCAGAGGGGCTCTGGCTACTGGAGTCATGGGGCCCCGGAACCCTTAGGTCTTACAGACCATGGTAAAGAAGGGCTGGACATGACATGCCATGTACACTGCAAAGTCCTAGCCCTGCGTGGGCACCCTGGCCAGCTGTCTCCTTTGCATGGCAATGCCGTACGGGCCGGCAGGGGCTCCCAGCGTCCGTGTTTCCATCTGGAACAGGGAACCCGGACAGAGGATGCTCCGGCTCCTCTCGGCTGTGCGTCCTGCAGGCTCAGCTGTGGGCACTGCCCGGCCGGTGGGCATGAGATCAGGGTGATTCGGGCTGTGCGCTAGAGACCTGTGGGTCCCTGGAGACCAGGTAGCTGTAAAGGGGAGGCGCTAATCCCACCCTGCCGGCCCCCAAGGTCATTGTTTGGATCCAGTGAGAGAGAGTTCTTTGTAAAGGTCCGTGAACTGTGCAACTTAGAGGGATTACTTATGTACACACAGACACGCACACGTGTATTTGTGTGCTTATATGTGCATATATAAATACGTGTGTAATGTATATAAAATATATAGTAAAGCTGTAAACTCGCGGGGCTGAGCGTGAATTAGAAGCTTACACGCCATGTGCCCTCACACAGGGTAACCTAACACATGTATTAAACAGTAGGAAAAACTGACCTGCCGAGTTTTCCAGGCTTAGAAACGCTTTCATGGTGGATTGAAGAGAGAGCTTGTTTCCCTTTCTCTATTCAAAGGAAACTTTCAGGGTAAATGGGGAAACTGGGGAGTCATTTTGCTAGAGAGTGAAAATAAAAGCTGTATGTGTGTGGGAAGGAGCGACGGAGGCGTTTTGAATGAAAAGGGTCATGAAAATTGCCCCGGTCACGGGCTCAAGGGCATCCGTTTCTGGTGGAGGCTCTTCCGGCCTCCGAGCATCTCCAGAAAGCGGCCTCTGCCTGTGGGATTCAGGCGGCACCCTGGCCGCCCCGCACCCAGGCTGTGGGAAGAGGGCCTTTGGCGGTCTGGGTGTCTGGTCCAAAGCTGAGGGGGGGGGGGGAGAGAGCAGCATCCACACTTTGGGCGCAGGTTCTGTTCCTCCGCCCAGGGCACTCGGTGAGGCCATGAGCGTGGAATGAGAAGAGGCACTTGCCAGCCCACAGGAAAGTCGTGCTGGGTGCAGTGACAGCCAGGCACCCGCCTGTGTTCTTCATCTGCCAGGGCGGTTCTCAGTGTCCACCCTCTCGCTCTACATCGCTCTACCTCAGCCTCTCCAGCTTCTGCTTTAGTCTTGCTTTTGTCCATTCTCTGTTTTATTTTTTAAAATATATTTTATTGATTTTTTACAGAGAGGAAGGGAGAGAGATAGTAAGTCAAAAACATCTATGAGAGAGAGACATCAATCAGCCGCCTCCTGCATGCCCCACAGTGGGGATATGCCCGCAAGCAAGGTACATGCCCCCAACCGGAATAGAACCTGGGACTTTTCAGTCCGCAAGCCGACGCTCTATCCACTGAGCAAAACCAGCCTTGGCTGTCCATTCTCTTTTTAAACAATATCCTTCCTCCCTCCCTCCCTTTCTCCCTCCAGGCCTTTCTTCCTCCCTATTTCTCAATCTTAGTCTCTTTCTATCTCTGTTTCTCTAAGTTTTAATCTCTACACTTCTCTCTCCCTCCCTGTCTTTATCTCTCTGTGATAAAGACTCCATAGTGGACAGGCTTCTGGAGTCCTGGGGCTGACATTTTAGTAATTGGATGACAATTGGCTGCTCTCTCTCTCTCTCTCTCTCTCTCTCTCTTCCTCTTTTTCTCCCAGTTCCTTTTTCTGTATTTCTGCTTCAGTTTCTCTGTCTCTGAGTATTTCCTGGCTGTCCTTCTTTCTAACTCTGTCCTCGTCTCTTTCTCTGCCCTCTCCCCACCCATTTGGAAGTCGACCTCTCTTTGCCACCTCCCAGGTTTCACCTCGTTCTCAATGATTCACCTCGGCCTGGTGGAATGGTGTCGCTCGCACGATCAGAAAACCTGACTCATTTTGCCAACCTTCTCTCCACCCTGAGAACTCCCTGCTGGAGGCCTGGGCACAGGGGTGGGCAGAGGAGGGGTGTGCCTTGGTGTGTGTGTGTGTGTGTGTGTGTGTGTGTGTGTGTGTGCATGTGCCAATCTGGTGTGCAAGTGGGTTGGGCAGTGGAATGGCCTCAGGGTCTCATTGTCATCCTCTCTGGTACCTTGGGGAGGGGGTGTCCTCAGGAGTTCCCTTTGATGGGTTTGGGTCAGATCTGCTTTTGAATCTTGGTCCCACCCTAGGGGAGAATAAAAAAGACAAATGGAGGCCCCCTCGTCTACTGATATCTCAGCTCTCCGCTAACCACAGGCCTTGAGGTTTATCTTGAGCAAAGGGAGAGGGGAGCTGCGAGCATTCAGCAGTTTTCAATCTCGGGGCCATTCTGGTTTGGGAGGAGCATGAGGTGTTCAATTCCCAAGGATAATTCACTTTTCCTGGGTTGTTGAATTTCTCCTCTCGGCTCACCCCAGAGGGTGAATCAGTGCTTTTCATAACAACAGTGATAAGAAGAGTCATTGATTGAACGTTGACCATGGGCCAACCCCTGTGCTAAGCGTTGCGTACATCACCTAAATCAGTTCTCAACCCAATTCCAGGGGTTACGTTCCAAAGGGCACTTTCACCCACATTGTGCAGATGAAGAGAATGAGACTTTCGGGAGAATAAGGAACTTGCTTAGAAGAGTCATTTAGCAAAGCCAGGATTTCCACTCGGGACTGAGCACAATACTGCCTTTGCCAAGGCTTTCTCCCCCCGTGGAATTTGATACTGGCGTGGAATTTGATACCGGCGTCCGAATAAATGCAGCGTCTGGATCAGGGAGCGTGTGGAGGGCTCAGTAGAGGTGCGTGGCTCATGAGCACTGAAGGGGTGGCTGTCAGTCTGTGCTGGTCCTGTTGGGCACAGAGGCTGGGACAGGAGCTGGAGCACACGGCCCAGCCGAGACCCCATGAGGGGTCAGGAAAGGCAGGCTCGAGCCCAGGTGTCTCATGGGGGACACATCCCTCTCTCCAGCTTCAGATTTTCCTCCTGTCAAAAGGGCATTTGTACCCCCATCTCATCACCAAGCACTTATGAAGCTTACATGTAACAAGAAGGCGAGGGCATGAATTATAAGCTCTAAAGGGCTTGGCAAAAGGAGAGGCTGTAGGCCATCCTCATTGTCAAGAGAGAACTTGGACAGCCAGCGTGGACGCTGAGGTGAGGCGACCGAGGTCTCTGCTGGGCAGAAATGCCAGGGTTGGTTAGAGATCAGGAAGCAATATCATTGATGAGGGAAATTTCCTGGAGTGTGGGGTGTCTGACAGGTAGACGAAGAACCCCAAGAGGCTAACTAAGGCTGAGGGAGCAAAGGGATGGGCAAATACAGAGAAAAGTCAGTAGGGTCACAATATTGGGGTTAATTGCCAGACCAAGTCAGGCAGAGGCTGGGCGAGTGTTTGCTGTGCCTTCATTCGGTCACAGCCGTCCACTCTGGCAGCGAGGTGAACACCTGTTCACAGAGTCTCCCCGGGAGGTGGGGGTGCAGCTCACATCCCCGACTCTGCAATCATTGCCCCTTCCCGTTAGATCCACTGGCCTCAGGGGACACAGTGCAAAGGACAGTGTGCACAGACCTCCCGGGCTGACTTCCATCCAGAAAGGAAGCTTTGCCCGTTCATTGACTTGCTCATTCACACGCCCAGTCCCAGGGCTCAGAGGCTGAGGGAGGCACTGTGTTGCTGATCTAGGGGCACTGGGTTAAGGACCACAGTGGTGGGAAGCAAGGACGCTGTGGGAACCCCGTGGATAGAAGGGTGGCCAAGGAAAGCTTTGGAGGAAAGATGGGGCATGAACCAAACTTAAGGAAAGAGCACAGGTTGTCTCAACAGGTTTCCAAATCCATCTTTCCAGACTCCTCCTCCCTCATCCATCAGTGGCTCTTAATGAACAGCCACTGTGCCCCCACACTCTGCTGCACACTGGGGAGACTGTGACAGGTGGACCACAGTGGACAGGCTCCTGGAGTCCTGGAGCTGCCATTTTAGTGGTTGGATGACAACAAAGAGGTCAGTAAGCAAACAGAATAGCTATAGGTTGTCACTGATGCCCAGAAGAAAAGTCCAGGAAGCGTTTGTAGTGGGCGGCCCAGGTCTGCTCTAGATTGGCTGGGGTGGGCTGAGGAGGTGGGACTTCAGCTGATGGGCAGAAAGAGAAGCCCGCTCTCCAGAGCTGAGGGGGATCTGGGAGCTCCAATCCCAGGCAGCTAGGGATTCTGTGCACAGTGTCCTTTGCACTGTGTCCCATGAGGTCAGTGGATCTAATGGGAAGGAGCGGTGATTGCAGAGTCGAGGACATGAGCTGCTATACCTTCCTCTGCACTCAGCATCCTCCCCAACCCTCCTCCCCCAGTGGTTCCCCCTGTCCTGAGAGGCAGAAATGCCTGTGTGTCACCTGTGGGTGTGCCTGTTCCTTTCCCTGGGGAGAGGTCCTTCATCCCCACACTCTGGTGTCCTGGTGTGTTCTTACCTCAGTGCCTCGCAAAGCCTGGCCTCCCCTTTTTGGCCCGGCAGCACCCCTCTGACGTGCTCATGGCCTCACCTGGCTCTCTGCGGGTTTCCCTTCACAACCACTCATTCCTTGTGCAGCATGCTTCCCGGATTCGAAACTACTTTTGTGTTTTTATGGACTGGATTTAATTCACTCCTCCTGACCCTGGCAGAAGGAGACTGACAGAGACAAGGAGACCGAGGCTGGGGAGACAGCAATTAGGCAGCGCGTGTTGTGACAAAACCACAGGCCCTGGACTCGGCTCAGCCCGGGTGCCAGGCCAAGCTGCGCTCTGCAGTAGCCGCGTGGTTGGCGGCCCGCCCCGCCTCCCCGAGGCCTCTCTCTTCTCCTCCTTCACAGGAGGAGAGTCCGAAGCCCAGCTCCTCAGGTGAGAGGCTGTGGCATCACCAGCTCAGCCAGGGGCTCTCCCCAGCCCTCCCTCCATCAGCTCCCACCACTGCATGCAGGCTGCTGGCTCTGGGAGGGAGGAGCCGGCTCCAGGGCCCCAAGCAGAGAGTGCAGGGCATGCTAGACTGAACGGAGACCCTGATGAGAAGCACATTTCCTTCAGTTGGTTGTTTCCACTTCACCATCGTGTAACACGAAGGGTTGAGATTTTTTTTTTAAAAAAAAAGGAAAGGAAAGGAAGGAAAGCCCTCCGTGGGTGAGTGCTGCGCCCGCAGTAAACACGCTGGTCCTCGGAGAGGGACAGCCGGGCAGGCCTTGGCTCCGGGTCCCCTGCCTCCTCCTCCTCCGCAGTCTGGTCCCCAGGTTGGCTCTCCCCACACATGTTAGCAATACCCTCTGTGGCCAAATGGATCAGCATCATTTGTCCTCGGGCCGGCGGGGATGACGAGGGCTTTTAATGGCCCTCATTTATCCAACTGCAGGAAAGGGCAGCCGCTATTAGCCAGCGCCTGTTACTGCCGAGGCTGGTGTTATTGAATTCTGTATTAGTAATAAGTTGCAGGACTCCGATGGGTCGCTCATTAAAGCAACCGCTCTGGTTCTGCCCTGTTCAGCTGTGAGCAGCACAGGGAAGGAGGGGGCTGTTTGGGGTCTCTGCAGCAGTTCATTTCCCCCTGTCCCTCTCTGGCACCTCCTGGGTGCAGTCACTGTTTGCAGACTGTTTCAACAGCCCAGTGAGGTCCTAGATCGCAGTGAGGAAGGCACAGCTACTTCTCTTTCGGTAAATGTCCTAAAGGCAGAGATCGAACCTCGGTAGCAGGCCCCTCAGGGGCCATGCCCCCTCCTCTCGGCCCGTGGCACACGCTGGGCCGGCTGTCCACAGCCAGGTTCTGCCACCAGTACTGAACGCTTCCTTCCCGCTTCTGCTCTGTGGACTCGTGCAAGAATGAGGGGGCTCCATACACCCATGAGTGAGCACAGCTAAACAAATAAGTAAATGTGGGGAAATTTACCTTCCCGGGGTAAACAGTCTCCATCTGTGGTCATCAGGAATCAGGGGTACATGCCTCAGGTCTCCTGCTTTCAGCCAAACAATCCTGGGAGACATCTCATTCACTTCCTGTGGGACGGAGCCCCTTCGCTCACCGAAGCAAACTTAACGACACTCCTCTTGGTGGACTTTCCCCTCTTCCCCATCTCATTCTTCCCTTTCCCCCTGCCTGCTTCTGAGAAGCACCTCCCAGATAGGCCATCTGCACATGAGACCTTCTCTCTTAGCCTCTGATTGCCAGGGACCCAAGACTGAGACATTCTTCTTTATGCTCCCAGCCTTCAGCTCAGTTTAACAGTATAAATACATACACTCCCCAGAAGAATATTTATGGGGAACCCATGGCGTACAGGCCCCACAGTGACCCTCTCCTCCTGGGGCTTGAAGTGGGAGATACAGATAACCTTTTACTCCATCAGTATACCTGAGAACATGATAGATTTAAGGACAAGAGGTAAAGGAGGGGAAAGGGCCAGAGGGCGCTAGGGTGATTCACTGCGGTTGAGTAGCTGGAGGAGGCCCCGCTGAGGAAGTGCCATTTACGCAGTGATCTGGAAGGAGCTCTCCAGGTCGGAGATCCTGGGGTAGGAACATGCTTGGCATACTGGCACGGGGGCAAGGGCCAGTGTGGCTGGAGTGAGTAAGTGAGGAAGGGAACATGAGCAGTGAGGCCAGAAGACAAGGCCACAGGAAGCGGGGTACTGGAACTACGCAGGGATTTTGACTCAAGAATGGCCTCTTTGTGTGCCTGGCCCTGGGTGGTAGTTTATGATGGGAAAGGCGCAGGTTTGGGAGTCTGACGGCTCTGGACTTAAAGCCAGCCTTGTTATTTAGATGGAGTGTGACCTTGGGCAACGTGCTTAAGAACCTATAAACAATTTTTTTTTCTTCATGTATAAAGTGCTAATCATAAAATTGACTTCGTTGAACTTTTTTTTTTTTTACCTTCATTTGAGGACATGCTTAGAGAGAAGAAGAGAGCGAGAGACAGAGAGATAGAGAAAGAGAGAGAGAGAAACATCAATTGGTTACATTCTATTCCATATGTGCCCCTACCAGGGATTGAACCTGCAACACAGGTATGTGCCCTGACCAGGAATCAAACTGACAACCTTTGGGTGCATGGCATGACAGGACAACATGCAACCAACAGCCATTGTAGCCAGGCAGAACTGGTGTGACTCTGTTTGCAAGTAACAAAACACAAATGGCAACTGCCTTTGAGAGAAGAGGGGAAATAGTCACACAATATTTAAAACATCCACAGGTATATCAGGGTTCAGACACACTGACCCAAGCCTTCAAGTGACGTCATCGGGACCTGGTCTCCATCCCAAGAGTTAGTCTGGTTGATCAGGCCTGGGTCAATTGTTTATCTCTTTTGGCCTCTTGACATGGAATATCAGGCCACTGAGCTCATGTCCATCTCTGGAGGAGGGAGGAGGTCTTAGTACACATAAATCATATGGACTGGAATTGGGGGGTGGGAGGAGAGACCCGCCCAGTGGAAAACTAAGGTGCTATTAGTAGAAACTAGGGTGCTGTTAGTGGAACCAACAGATGCCTACTTGAGGACTGGCCTGTGATGAGCCAGAGCCCCTTAGCATCGTGCTGGCACCGAGGCACTCTCAGCAGATACTTGCGGGACCACTGCCGCCTCTTTTGTAGACTTCACTTTCTGACAGTCCCTTCTGCCCTGTACCTTGAGAGTCCTATCCACTTTGGAAGGAGGCGCACCTGAGGCAGCCTGCCTCTCCTAAAAGCCAGGTGCTGGGGTTGGGGAGATGGGGGTGGGTCAGGCTTCAAGCACTGAAGTTCATTTTCTCAGAATTCCACAAATACCTGCATGGCCAGCCTGATGCTGGCCCTGGTGCCTCAGAGGGGTCACAGCAACTCTTTGGAAAGCAGTTCCTGCCTGTAGACCAGGGTGCCTGAGCACAAGCACAGACTCTGCACCTCCGATGCCCTGGTTCTGGCCTTCACTCCACCACTCCTAGGAGATCTTGTTAGGCAGGTTGTTTAACCAACCTTGAATCTAATTCCTCATTTGAAAAAGCTCAATGAACCGAATGCATTAGGGCTTATTGATTTTTTTTTAAAACAAAACAAGTGTTGCTTTAATTTTAGTTCTGCTACTGTCTTTTCTTGGATTTCTGACAACTACTTTATAGTTTGAATATTATTTCTTTTTCCTAATTTACATTTTTTCTATGTATGACTAATTTTCCTGAGGCAACTTTATTTTCTTCCATTCTGTTGACCATAGTCTTGCATTTGGCCCCTTTACACTTGGTATAGCAGTATTTCATCTTCCAGTCTTAGTTTTATAATTCAGTACTATATCATTTTTTTAATATATTTTATTGATTTTCTACAGAGAGGAAGGGAGAGGGATAGAAAGTCAGAAACATCGATGAGAGAGAGACAGCGATCCACCGCCTCCTGCATGCCCCACACTGGAGATGTGCCCGCAAGCAAGGTTCATGCTCCCGACCGGAATTGAACCCAGGACCTTTCAGTCCGCAGGCCAATGCTCTATCCACTGAGCCAAACCGGTCTCGGCCAGTACTATATCATTTTTAAACAGCTTAGCAAAGTTTAAAGTGATTCTAAAATAAGTATTTTAAAATCACTAAGTGAATCTATAGAAAAAACTTATTTTAGATAAGGAATAAAAATGTTTTATATTATTTTTACAAGTTATTAATGGAATCAACATGAATTTTATTTGAGAATATAATTCATAAAATGTCTGAATTTTTTATCTTTCAGAGTTTTTTATAATTTAATAAATCTTTATTGTTCAGATTATTATAATTGTACCTGTTTTTTTCCCCACATAACTCCCCTCCACCTGGTTCCCACCCCACCCTCTGCCCTTACCTCTCCCACATTGTCCTCACCCATAGTTGTACAATTTTTGTCCAGTCTCTTCCCGCACTCCCCTTACCCCTTTCTCCCTGAGAATTGTCAGTCCACTCCCTTTCTATGCCCCTGATTCTACTATATTCACCAGTTTATTCTGTTCATTAGAGTTTTAATTCACTTGATTTTTAGATTCAATTGTTGATAGATATGTATTTGTTGTTCCTAATTTTTATTTTTACCTTTTTCTTCTTCCCCTTCTTAAAGAGTACCTTTCAGCATTTCATATAATACTGGTTTGGTGATGATGAACTCCTTTAGTTTTTTTTTTTTTTTTTTTTTTTTAATCTGTGAAGCTCTTTATCTGCCCTTCAATTCTGAATGATAGCTTTATTGGGTAGAGTAATTTTGGTTGTAGATTCTTGCTATTTATTCATCACTTTGAATATTTCTTGCCACTTCCTTCTGGCCTGCATAGTTTCTGTTGAGAAATCAGCTGACAACCATAGTAGTGCTCCCTTGTAGGTAATTAACTGTTTTTCTTTTGCTGCTTTTAATATTCTCCCTTTGTCTTTTGCTCTTGGCATTTTAATTATGATGTGTCTTGGTATAGTCCTCTTTGGATTTCTTTTGTTTGGGGTTCTGTGAGCTTCCTGGACTTATAAGTGTATTTCTTTCACCAGGTGGGGGAAGTTTTCAGTCATTATTTCTTTAAATAGGTTTTCAGTATCTTGCTCTCTTTCTTCTTCTGGCACCCCCATAATTCTGATGTTGGTACACTTGAAGTTGTCTCAAAGGCTCCTTCCATTATCTTCAAATTTTTGGATTCTTTTTTCTTTTTTCTTTTCCAGTTGAGTGTTGTCTGCTTCTTTGTATTTCAAATCTTTGACTTGATTCTTACAATTCTCTAGTCTGCTGTTAGGTCTCTGTATAATATTTTTTATTTCAGTCAATGTATCTTTAATTTCTCGTTGGTCCTTTTTCATCTCCTCTTAGCTCTCGTTAAATTTATTGAATTTTCCAGGAAATTCTTGAAAAACTTTATAACCATGGTTTTGAACTCTATATCCAGTCTTTGGTTTTCCCCCATTTCTTTCATTTGTGATCTGTTCCTTTGTCTCCATATTTTCACTAATTCCCTGAGTTGGTAGAGTAGCTTTGTGTGCTAGTTGTCCTATATGGCCCAGTAGCTCCACCTCCCCAGTTGCCTAAGGTGGACTCTCTTGGTGCATCCCTTTTGTGGACTATGTGTAGAGCCTTGTTGTAGTTTAGTCTGGATTGTTGTTGGTATCACTGGGGGGAATTGACCTCCAGTCCTATTGGCTCTGAGGATCAGCTGTGTCTATGCCAGGATACCTTCTGTGCTGGAGTTAGGCTTATGAGATAAAACTTGCAAAATTGCAAAAGCCTCTGTGCTCAGCTTGAATGGGGCAGAGTCTCAGGGCTGTTCAGACAGCCTTGTCAGCCCTGCCCTATGATGCTCCTGGGTCTCAGTGTCCCTTGGTAATTGCTACAGCCCTCTCTGTGAGCACTTGTGTGCGCACCTCCAGAACTCTGCCTTTTGCAGCTCCCCTGAGTTTCCATGTACTCCAGGGACCCGAATGAATCTGGGTCACCAGGGTCTCACCTGAAACTGGGGTTCAGTGCAGTCAGAACTGGAGTTCAGCACAGTCAGGAAGTTCCATCTTCATCCTGCTAGTGAAAGTCAGTGGCACACTTAGCAGTCAGTCTTCTCTGCAAGCCTCCAGACTCTGCCTTTCATGGCTCCCCTAAGTTTCCGTGCACTCCTCCCTTTTCCCAGCAATCCAGACTCCCCCTGGAGTTCATGCAGTTGAAGCTGGGGCTCAGTACAGTCAGGAGTTTCTGTCTCCCTCCTGCTAGAGGAAGCCAGCCAGGCACCCTGCCCCATTCTCTCTACACGTGTGTCTCTGTATCTCAGTTTTTTGTACTCCTCTGAGTCTCTGTGAGCCCCTCTCTTTCCTTCTAGTTGTAGAATTTCTACTCTGCCAGCTTTCCTGTGGTTCTGGATGATGTCCGTTCTGTCTTTTATCTGTAGTTTTGAAATTGTTGTGTGAGGCAGTAGTTTAGGTGTCCACCTATGCCGCCATCTTGGTTTCTCTCAAAATATCTGAATTCTTAATCTAAATATTTGATATTCAGAGCATATTGAATGTTAATCAACATGGGTTGTTTTGAACATTTAAGCAAGACAATATCAGTAAAAATTTTAAACCCTTTTGATACTGCATAGTAAGAACTAAATAAACATTTTCTCCTCTCTCCTTCCTCTCTTCCTTCCTTCCTTTCTTCTTTTAAAATTTTAGTTCTTTGGGGGGGAAGTTAGGTATCATGCAATGTATCTAAAAGCAGCCGAGTTTGGCCACTAAAAAGTTGTGAGACAAATTGATGGGACTTCCAGAGGAAGAGGTAGCCATCTGCGGGGCACTGAGATTGGGGAACCATCCATGTAGCGGGCATATCACATGTATTATTGATTCCGGCTGGATTCTCTGATGACCACCCACTTTCCAGATAAAGATATTATTCTTGGATAATATAGTTCATAAGTGGTGGAGCCTGGCTCAACACCCCCCCCCCCCACCAAAGAAAAAATAACAACCCATAAACAGGTTTCTTCTGTCCCACCACCCCCAAATGCACTCCTTTGCCCTGTGTCGCTTGTCCAGCACTAGCACACGCTGGCTTTTCTAGTTAAAGCAGCATCATGTCTGGGAAGAAGAGTCCATTCCAGCTGATGGAGTGAGGTCCTCCAGGGGGCACCCAGTCTCAGAATGAATGCCTACATTTGCCCAGCTAAGGAAAGGTGGGGAAATGCGGGGCCCTGCCCCTCCCTGGGCACCCGGCAGGGAGCAGCTACAGGCGAGGAGGGGCCATCTGCATGGCCTCTACATCCCCTCCGTGTTTCCTAAAAAGAGTGGAGTCCTGAGGGGGACCTTTCTCCCCACCTGGGCTGAATGATCCTGCCCCTTCTATTCTGGAATTTCTCGGCTGCTCTTCTCCCAACCTGTTTTTAATTCACTCTGGTGGCCAGCTCTGACTGCGACCTCAGTCAGAGGCTGAAGGAGATGGAGAGGGAGCACCAAAGGGGAAGAGGGCTGAGGGAGGGATGAAAGGAGCAGGAGAGAGAGCGGAGACAAGGGTGGGGCCTCTGGAAACATGGCTCGGTGCTCCCTTGGGCTGGTTCGGGAGCTTCTGCAGAATCATGGTCCACCCTTTCTGTGGATTGTAATGCGAGCGAGGCTCGAGGCTCAGTGGATGAGGAAACGTGTGGGGGTCTGGCCCCAGCCACTCGGGTTACAGCCCCAGAAGACCCATAATGGGGAACAGGCACATTCCTGCAGCGACTCCCCACTCCCTATCTGTTTTCAAGGAAAGGAAAACAGAGAAAGAATGCGAGCTTCTTGGACGGGCCTGGGTGAGGCTGGCTGCAGCAGCAGCCTTGGGCCAGGCGGGTTCTGCCATCCCAGTGTGCCCGGGGGGAGGGGCAGGGCCGCCCAGGCTGTTCTGGTGGAAGCGATGAGGTTCTCAGAGGCCAGGGGCTGGTTACTCGGAAGCAAAGCCCTGGTTCAAGGAGGGGGAAAAGAGAGGGTGTGTGTGTGTGTGTGTGTGTGTGTGTGTGTGTGTGTGTTGGGGGGGGGTGATGGTATACGTGTGTGCGCGTGCACATGCAACACTCTTGAACGCCCCTGTTTCTAACAGGGAAGGTGGCGGAGTTTTAGGATTCAAAGTTTTCAAGCAATAAAACTTCTCAGCCAAGCTTTTTATTTTAAAAGTGTTTCCCCCCAACCCAAATAAAACACAAGTCATCGGGATAGAAAGCAGATTAAAGTGGAGTTTGTCTGGTGGAAGGTCAGCGTGGGCAAAGGAGACAGACTTAGCCCCTCTCCCCACCTTGGCCATTCCGTCTCACCCCTGAGTTCTAGGTTTTCTAACGTGCAGACCAGTGTTAGACGAGGCTCCACATTGGAACCCAATGGAACTGATCTCTTCTGCGCTTTTTTTTAAATTTTTTTTATTTTATTGATTTTTTTACAGAGAGGAAGGGAGAGGGATAGAGAGTTAGAAACATTGATGAGAGAAAGAGACATCTATCAGCTGCCTTCTGCACGCCCCTTACTGGGATGTGCCCGCAACCAAGGTACATGCCCTTGACCGGAACCGAACCTGGGACCTCTCAGTCTGCAGGCCGACGCTCCGTCCACTGAGCCAAACAGGCCTCGGCTTTCTCCTGTGCTCTGATCTTTCTCAAAGTTTCCAGGTTTGAGAAGCTAGCCGGGCGGAACCTGGGGCCTCATGCACTGCCCAGCCATAGTAAATGCCCAGGAGCCGTGGCTCACATTCACGTGGAATGAAGTTGGTCAGAACCTGAGGAGCAAGGGCTCCTGGGGCCGCTCCGGAAGCTCTTCAGTTCTCGGTGGTGACGCTGTCTCCTAGGCCGGCTGCTATGCCTTACCGGGTCGGCCCGAGGATATGAGAGATGCAGCTTTGTTCCAAGTCTACCCCCACTCTGTGCAAGACCAGGGGCAGGCCTTTTCCCTCTCGGGGCTGCAGTTTTGTCACCCGGCAAAGGAGTAGGTTAGATCAAAACAAAAATCTCTAAGCGTCCTCGCCTCTCTCTGAGTTAGGACAACAACAGTGACAAAAACAATACTGATGTGCCAGGCTGGTCCCATGGTCCAAGAGTTCCCAGGTTCAATTCCCAGTCAGGGCCCATGCCTGGGTTGTGGGCTCAGTCCCCCAATAAGGCTCGTGTAGGAGGCAGCTGATCAGTGATTCTCTCCTGACATTGATGTCTCTATCTCTTTCCCTCCTTTCTTCTCTATATAAAAATTAATAAAAACATTACAAACAAAACAAAACAATGCTGAGAGTTGAAGTATTTTTGAGCTCTTGCAGTTTACCAGGCATGGTTCTGATTGGTTTCTAACAATGCACATGGTATTGTATATGATATTCACACCAGCACCGCAGGTTAGCTGCTGTGATTATGCCCGTTTCACACAGGAGAAATTAGGCCTGCCCAAGGCCCACTTTAAGTGGGGGTGGGCCAGGATTTAACCTCAGGCAGAGTAAATGCAGAGCCTCGCCTCTTCACGGCTGCACTGTGTTACTGTCCATCAGCTGTACCGCGGCCAAGGGCGGAGTATGTTATCCTGTGGAACCACTGAAATGCATTTGTGCATAGAGAGGCCCCCGGCGTCTTTTATCTACCCCCCTACTCCCTCCCCTAAGGGAGGAGGGCCAGGTCGGGGTTGCCTCATTCACCTGCCTCCATCTAGGTCGAGTTTAAACCTTCTGGAACAGAGTGCCAGGAAAAGCAGTATTACAATTTATTTTATGGGTCTATTCTTGTATTTAACAACTCTTCCCATTGTCAGATTAGAAGCCGTAGAAGGTCAGGGACCATTTCTTTTATTATTTCATTCCTCAAGCCCATAGAACTGAGAGAATGGCAGGAATTCAGTGGCAGATTGAAGAGGATTGAGAAAGCTCGCTCTTTATAAACGTTCTCTAGGAGGCAGCATTGTATAAATAAAAAGGTGTGGCTTTGGTGTTAGGGGGAAAGGGGTTCAAATCTCGGCTCCATTTCTTCCTAAATTTGTAAGCATAATCTCAGCTTTACAATGGAGACGCCATTGTTTACCTCATTATATGTGAGGATTAGATGAAAAAAAAGAAAAGTTACTGCTAAAGGTCCGTTTTCTTCTTTTAAATTCTTTCCGTTGGAAGATCTTTATGTATACAGTGGTACCTTGAGATATGAGTGCCCTAACATAGGAGATTTTTGAGATACAAGCCGTCGAGCAAGCATTTTGCTTTGAAATACGAGCAACATTTGAGATAGGAGTAATCGCGGATTGGCCGGCTGCACACGACCCACCAGTTTACTGAGACTCGAGCATCTCAGTTTTCCACACCTCAAGGTTAGGGAACGAATTAAACTCGTATCTCGAGGTACCACTGTAGTTAGTCTTAAACAGACCTGGGACCCACATGTCCTCAGAATGCCCTTGGACTGACTAGTTCCATGCTCCACATTATCCAGTTTCTTCCCCTGAACTGAACCTATAAACCGTGGAACTGTTCACCAGCCTTCATGGGGCTGTTGTCCATGGTCTAAATTACCCCGAAATGCATGGAAATATCTGAAGAGCTGTGCCCATTTGAAAATGAATGGCAACCACCTTTTGGCTTGAAGACAGCTCATTAATACAGGCATTCTGCATTCCCTCACGAAGGGCCAACTTTTCCAATGGCTCTCTGGGAACAAATTGAAAAGCACACAGACATGGCTCCAAGCTCAGAGAAAACAAGCGTAAGCAGCCAGACTGGGAATCCTAAGAAACCAAGAGAAACGAAATCCCACTCCCTTTGGTGAATGAGCCCATGTCCACCACTGTCACTCTGCTCTCTTTCTTTTCTTCCACTTTTTATCCCGTGTTGCTCTGCATCGGTACCTATTGGAAGAGGCATGTTGTTGGTTTATGATTTTACTATGAAGGCACTGACACAAGAGGTCTCCAGGAGAAATCGAGGACGAGAAAGTCTGCCGTGAGAAAAGGATTTCATTGGCCTCTTTATTGTCTAGCAAGGCCTCTGGTTCTGCACCGAGAGTTTCTTCCTAGACTCCGCTTCTCTTTCTAGACTCCAAAACCATAAAAGATTTATTGGTCCCTGGTCACAGAAAGGAAAACTGAGACTTTAAGAGGTTAAGGGATTTGCAATAAAGGGTGGAAATAGAATTCAGTCCTGAGTCTGTCTGGCGAGAGCCGCTGAACTGGCCTGTGTCAGCCTGATCCAGACATGCGCTCCGGCATCTACAGATCAAGGCTGTGCACTGTACATCATCGTTTTAAAAAGGGGAAAACAGAGGCCTGGTCAGCATAGCTCAGTGGTTGAGCATCGACCTATGAACCAGGAGGTCATAGTTCAATTCCTGGTCAGGGCACATGCCCAGACTGCGGGCTCAGTCCCCAGTGAGGGGCGTGCGTGAGGCAGCTGATCAGTGATTCTCTCATCATTGATCTCTCTTTCTCTCTCTCTCTCTCTCCCTCTCTTTCTCTCTCTTCTTCTCTGAAATCAATAAAAAATATATTAAATAAGTAATAAATAAAAAGTGGAAAACAGAAAACACTGCCTATCAGCTCTGTTGTTCTGGACCACAGGGAGAGATACTTTAGAGAACCATCATTCACCGGAATCCATGCCCATCCACACACTTCAGTCAGACAAGCGTTAACACGGTCCACTTGTGATGGAGAGTGGACTGCCCTTAGCAGGGCGGACAGGAAGTGAGCTACGTGGGCTTCCCACCCCGTTCCCTGAAACAGATGGGCCACATGGCTTCTCTGGGTCTCAGTTGTCCCAGACACTGTTCGGAGATGGTTGCATCGAATCGGATTGTCCTTCAGCCCAGGTAGAGAAGATAGCGTGGAACAGACTCTTGTTTTTCTCTGAGAATATAAGCGCATAGAGAGTGTGCGTCCTCCGGGTCAGGCAGCACCAGGACTCAGCGGTGTGGAGGCCTCAGACCGTTTCGTACTGTGTGGTATCAAATAGCACACAGCCTGCTTTGCTCCAAAATCATCCCATTGTAGACTTCGAGGCTATTTGATCTGGCTCATTCACTTTATCTATTTTTAAGTAAATTTTATTGATTTTTCCCCCTTGTTACAAAAGCAATACATGTTCATTGTAAATAATTTAAAAAGCAAAAGAGAGATAAGCAAAAACAAAAGAGTAAAAGTACCCATTATCTCACTTTGCAAACAAAGCCACTATTATACATTTGCTATATATTTTTCCTTCTCATTTTAAATAGACACACATGTAAGATTTCCACCCCAAATGAGATTATTCTGTAATAGTGTAACCTGTCTATAAACTTAATATGTCATGAATATCCTTTCATGTAACTCATGTTATTCCACAATATTACTTTTAGGGGCTATAAAATATTCCATTGCACCATTGAACTCTAATTGGTATTGCTGTTTCTGTGTCATTGAACATTTGGTTCCTAAACTCTTGCTCATTTAAATAGTGCTATGATGACTATCCTCATAACTTCATCTTTGTGCACATCTACATTTTTATTTTCTTTTTCAAAAATCCTAATTGTGATTCTAGCACATCCACTTTACAGAGGAGAAAAATCACAGCTCTGAGATGGGAATTGAGTTGCCCAAAGCTATACAGCAAATTCTTCACAGAGCTAAGATGAAATCTCAGGATTCCAAATGTTCATTCTTTCTTGTCTTCATGAAATATTCTGCTTCACTCCTATAGCTAATAAATATCAGCTGCTTTCTAACATAGGATGGCTGGCCCTGGCTAGTGCGGCTCAGTGGGTTGGGTGTCATCCTGTGCACTACAAGGTGGCTGGTTAGATTCCCAGTCAGGGTACATGCCTGGGTTGGGGCTTGATCCCCAGTAAGGGGCATGCAGGAGGCAGCTGATTGATATCTCACTCTCACGTTGATGTTTCCCTTGTCTCTCCTTCTCCCTTCCTCTCTAAAAATCAATTGAAAAACCTTAAGATTAAATAAATAAAACCTGATGGCTAGGTGACTAGAAATCACAGCATCCAGCCCTTGTTCTTCCACCGTCCCTTTCTATCCCATGCCCCTCATCACTGACCAGTCTCAGAATCCCTACCTCCTTAGCTAAACCAAATAGATCTCTGTCCATCACAAAACTCCATGAATCTAGTGTCAGGTGACACAATACCTTTTTTCTATTCTTAGTTCAACTCCTTTGTCATACAGAAAGGGAAATGCAATCCTCTAGCCTTTTTTTATGCATTTTTATTGCACGATAATTTACATCAATGAAACCTTGGCACAATATTATGAAGGTAGGTACTAGTATCCCTCCTTACAGCTGAGAAAGTTAAGGCGTGAATTTAAACAAAGAGTTCAGGGCTGTGTACTGGCCTGGGTCATCTTCATATCTTGTGCTTATTCTGTCCACTAACGCTCTGAGCAGGGCTCTGCAGACAGTTAATGGAACTGGACAGCAGCAAGACTGTCTGCCCACCAAGGCCTGAGCCGGGAGTTTATCTGTCTCTGTCTCCCTCCAGGAGAATTCCTGAGTTTTGCCGATGACTTACTCTCTGGCCTGGGCACATCTTGTGTAGCAGCCGGTCGAAGCCACGGCGAGGTCCCCGAAGTCAGTATCTACTCCGTCATCTTCAAGTGTCTGGAGCCCGACGGCCTCTACAAGTAAGACGTGCTGGGTGCGCGGGGAGTGCGAAGCAGACAGGGCTGGTTTCGAGTCTGGGAGGCGAGACGCAGAGTGTGGCCAGGCCGACGCCGTGTTTTATAGGCCAGCCTGTGCGTGCACCTTGAGATGCTAAGGTTTCCAAGTATCCACTGGAGAAGCGTGGCCACAGGGAGTCACAGAATCATACTGGTTAGTGCTGAAGGGCCCAGGGAGGCCAGAAACCCAAAACCATATCTGCAGCTGACAAAGGATCTGTAGGCCGAGAGGGAATGAGGCAAGTTAGCAAGAAGGGTGGGGGCAGGTGCCCTTGCCTTGTGTTCTTTTCTCAGTTCTGTGACATTGCTCCTGAAAAATATTCTATTAGCATATCTGAAAAAATATATATATGATGTATATATAAACGTGCTATCCATATACATATTCATGCGTATACATGTACATAAGTATATATGCATATATATATATATATGTATATATATATATACATATAAAATTTTAAATATATTTTATTGATTTTTTACAGAGAGGAAGGGAGAGGGATAGAGTTAGAAACATTGATGAGAGAGGAACATCGATCAGCTTGCCTCCTGCACACCTTCTACTGGGGATGTGCCCGCAACCAAGGTATATGGCCTTGACCAGAATCGAGCCCGGGACCCTTGAGTCTGCAGGCTGACGCTCTATCTACTGAGCCAAACTGGCTAAGGCCATGTAAATTTTTAGTGATAGATCCAGCCAATCCCTTAGAAATAGCAGCATTATCACTCCTTCATAGAGTACATTGGAGTCATTGCATCCAAACTTCTGGAGATTAAGAACGAGGTCATTCTGAGCCTCCTCTGTAATCTCAGAGGGAAAAGGGGCTTATTTTTCTTTTGTTTCCCATCTCAGTGAGTGTTGCCACATCTGGATGCAGCCATCATAAGCCATAACATAGTTTTAGAGACCAGTTTTCTTCCTGTACCCTAATCATGAAACGATAGACCAGCTCTCTTACCAATCTAGAAAGCTGTAGTTGTTAACAAGGTGAGCACTATTATCACAATTATTGCCGTTATTAAACTCATTCATTTGTTTCTTTTATTTACTCAGTGATTCATTCATGTATCCATCAACCAATCAATCATTCATCTCTCCATTCTCTCTTCCTTCTTCCATCCATCCATCCATCCATCCATCTCTCCCCTCTTCCATTCATCCATCTATTTATTCATCCATTTATAGTCCATCATTCATTCACTTATTTCATCAGTCCTTTTACTTACTTGCATTTTTACTGACTCATCCAGTACTCATTTACTTATTCAGCAACTATATTTTGTGGGTTTCCAATGTCTTGGCACTGGGATAGGAAATGCAAGTGTGAATGTGATTATGACAAAGGTTCTAGCCTCAGATTATTTACAATGAAATTATGGTATGAAAGGCCACAGACAGTGTATTCCAATCTGGGTTTGACATTTTTAGATAAATGACCATTAGATAAGTCGCTGTACCTCTATGAACCCCCGTAAAACAGAAATAATAAAACTTAGGATGCAGAGTTGCATGAACATAAACAAGAAACCTTATAGCAAAATATCTAAGTATGCGCTCAATAAATAATAGCCCCTCCATGATCTGTGAACCTCCCTTACTTCCAGAGCATTCTACCCCCACTTCCTCGGGGAGACCATGACTTCTCTGAAGACCATGGTGAACACTAGATATATTTAGGCTCATTGGCAACACCCAACATATTCAAGCACCAAACTCAGGACTGTCACTGTAAGCTGAACATTGGGCCTTCTGACTCGGATTCTGCCACTGACTGAATACGCACCTTGCAAAGATGTTGGGTCAAGTTTTATTTTATGCAGAAAGGCGACCATCATTTGGGAACAATGAGAGCTCTAGGCACGGAACCCCCAAAGTGCAATAGGCCACAAGACCTCTTCCAGTGGGACATCTGGGCAGACTTCACATAGGAGGTGGCATTGGCTTCTTTTGCTAGAAGAGGAGGGCTGGTCATTGATCTTATCCCATAGGGTTACAGGGACGAGCACTGCATGAGAAGCTCCATGCTCAGGGTTGACCAGATCACCTGGCCTCCAGGAGGCCGACAGCATGTCTCCCTCTTTCTGCTTCATTCTCCTTGACGTAATTGCAGATTTTCTTTCTTCCAACGATAATCTTGGAGGAATTGTACCCTGTGAGGCAGGTGGGGGTCCCACTAGCCCTGGAAAGACTAACCATACAGGATCATTCAGGAAGAAATAGGATAGAAAGAGAGCATGGGTCCAGGCCCCTGAGTTTTCATGAAGTACCATTCACCAAACCCCTCATCCATGTTGCCAGAGCATGTAATGGAAAGATACAGGGGGCACAGGTGTACAGGACCCATCTCTCAGGCAGGAAGAGTGGGTTCATATCCCACCATCATCACTTCTGCCTCTGGGACCTTGAGCTAAACGTCCCTCTCCTTGTTTTACAATCTCAGCATCTTTAAAATGAAGGTGCATGAGATCGACCCCAGCTTGAGAGTTTTGGGAATGCATAGCTTTGCCATGGGAGTTTTTCTCCTTCGCCTTCACCTCCTCTGGGCTCTGGCCTTACCAACTTTCCTACCTCTCTCACTTTGGTTTTGTCCTACTGCGCCTTTCTGAATCTCTCTCTCTTCTTGCCTTTCATTCTCTGTGCGTGTGTTTTCTGCCTAGCACCCTGTCTTTGTCTGCCTGCCATTCTCCCAACTAGTCCCTCTTTGCCTTTCTATTTATTCTCTTAATTTCTGTTACTGTGTGTGTCTCAGTTTTTCTGCTATTTCTTCTTTGAGTTTTGCTATCTTGTTCTCTCCCTCTGTCTCTTTCTCTCTCTAAATCAGGCCTCCTCCATCCCCATGCCCTCTCTCCACCCCACCTCGAGAGGCCGATTGCTTTTGCAGCCCATCTATCATGCCATTTTACATAGTGCCGCGGGGTTGAGGCCAACTGGAGGAGTGAAAGTCAAGGCTGGGTGTCTGTCCTAAGCTCACCCTGGTGTAACAAAACAGAAACACCAGTGCTCAGGCCCTATCTAAATCGAATTTCCTTGTTTATTTCATTTGTTTTGCTTTTGAAGGAAAGCAAACAAAAAGCGGCAGAGGGAGCGGGTTTGCAGAAGGTCTGACAGTGTGGCCAGCTCCTACACCCTCAGGTTGTTGGAGTTGGAGAGTGACCCTGAGCAGGAATCTCTCCTCAGGATACATGGGCCGGGCCAGGCTGGGCATCCATGGCTCCTGCCCTTGCTTGGCCAGAGGCCTAGACACCCTCATTGTTGCCGATCCCCGGTTTCCTATTATCCAAGGTAATTAGCCTCTGTCTTGTCTTGGCTGCCCTGACTCTCTCTAACCGTGGATGACGGCCAAAGGGTCCTGAGCAAACATACAGTGGCAGCCAGGCCTGATTCCTGGGGTGGGGGGGCTCATTCCCACACATCGGGAGGCTTGCCCCAGGCCCATCCTCACCTCCCTGGCCTCAGCTCTAAGGAAGGAATGCCAAGGGAGCCTGGGTACTGCAACCACATGCCAGCGTGGAGGTCAAGAGTCAGAGAGCAGTTCCCACACTTGCTCCCAGGGAGAGCTGGGGCTGCTTCCCCATCCCCCCTGGGGCCTCAGCGTTCTCATCTGTGAAATGGAAACGTTGAACTCGGTGAGCTGTAAGACTTGTACATGGGTGGGGATGCAGGCTCCACACCAAAGTCTCCAGTCTTTGTACCTCTAGTACTTCCTGGATGATAGTCGGAGTCGCGGTCATCAGTTTATGGAGCATTCAGTACATGCCAGGAAACTGTGGAGGATGTTACTCGTACCATCTCATTTAATCCTCACCACAACTCTATGGATCTGGTGGTATCATCATCATTATCATCATCATCATCATCATCATCATCATCTTCAACTTCATTATCACCTCTTACTTCATAGTTGAGAAAACTAGGGCTTAAAGGAGAAAACATTTTGCTTAAAGTCACATGACACAGAGATAGAGCTGAGATTTATACCCACGCTGACTCTCAGACCCGCCTTCCCCTTCCCTCCCTCCACATGCTGACTCTGTCCTGTCCACACACCTGTGGAGGTGGCAGAAGTACCTGGTGGGGGTATGAATGAAGAGTGGAAGAGGTGTCTTCTAACTGCAAGCCACCCTGTTGGTAATGGGAAAAACAAACAAATCCAACACTGAGGACAGGAAGGGCCGGATCCAGCCTGCAGGTCCCTGGGGAAGGTGCTTCTCACCTCATCTTCCTCATCTGTGAAGTGGAGCTAATTCACCTCATCACAAAATGCAGATCATGGATCATACTTCCTCAGGTTGTTGCAAAGATGAAGCCAGAGAGTACGTGAGAAAGGGTTTGGAATGTTTCACCAGGTCCTGTGCACATAGAGGATTAGCATGATCACTGTCTGACAGAGAGCAGGGTTAGCATGATCACTGTCTGACAGAAGGGTTAGCATGATCACTATCTGGCAGAGGGAAGGGTTAACATGATCACTGTCTGACAGAGAAAAGGATGAACATGATCACTGACAGAAGGGTTAGCATGATCACTATCTGGCAGAGGGAAGGGTTAGCATGATCACTGACAGAGAAAAGGGTGAACATGATCACTGACAGAGAGAAGGGTTAGCATGATCACTATCTGGCAGAGGGAAGGGTTAACATGATCATTGTCTGTCAGAGAGAAAGGTTAGCATGACCACTATCTGGCCGAGGGCAGCAGCCAGAGCGAAAGGCAGTAGATGTTTGAAGGCACACGCCTCTCCCCACCTCACACAAATAGTTTAATGAGGCCTTTGACATCAGAACCCCACTGGGACACCTGCCCACTGTGTGGCCTCGGACTGACTTAACCTCTCTGAGTGTGTTTTTCCACCCACAAAAGGAAATCATAATTCGACCTAATCCGTAAGACAGGGAGGCTTCAAAGACCTGAAACATGTAGAGAGCACAAGAGTGTCAAACCACTGTCAGTATTCATAAATGGGGGAGGAGAGGCGTGGCCACTACTCCGGCTCTCCAGGATTCCATACTTCACCTGAGCAGCGGTGCCTGGTCCATCCCTGCTGACAGCCTCCTGCTCAGGGCATCCCAGCGGGATGGCCAGCTAAGCCTACCTCCACAGCCCTGGCCCGGGCCAACAAACAGCTAAACCCTGGAAGGGTATCAGGGCCCTGTTCTGCCTGGGCATAGCCTCCCAGTGCCACTGTTGAGATGCCCAGGATGCCCAGCTCTCACTGCTGAGTCGTTTTCCAGCGCCTCCGGAATGCCATGTGTTTCTGCAAACAAGTCCGGGCTCCCGGCCCAAGGATGCTCTTCCAAAAGCCCCGGGGGCTTGGAACCTCGGAGGGAGCATCACTGCGTTCCTTCTCAGCCCGGGACACCCTTCCCCGGACGTAGCCTGGACCGCACATGGAAGGAGCAGCCAGGGCCACCACCATGGACGCTACAATCATATATTAGATGAAACCCCAAAGCTTCCCGCTGTTTACATTCCTGCCCTGCCCTCTTCATTGCCTCTCTTGGTGCCAAGAATCAGCACAGACTTTACTGGAAACAGCATGAAAGTCGTCAGGAACCCTCCAGGATTGAGTTTAAAAGTGCCCGCCCAGATGACAGGAGGCAGAGACAGGGATCACGGTGCTCTGTGGCCTTGGGCAAGGAGTGGCCACTTGGGAGGCCTCCAGGTCTTCATCTGGAGAGGAAGGATTGCATGCGACCCTCTCAGAGGGCTGCTTCATGATTTCAGAGTCTGTGCATCTCAAGAGAGAACGGAAGAGGGAAGGTGGGCTCAGGCCTCCGGCTATTAGAAAGAGAAGGATTGGCCTCTGGTCCAAGAGCTTCTTCAGCCCTGAGGCCCCACACTTCTTCCCTCGTGCATTTCCCTGACCCTGCCTGTTAGTGGCCTCCTCAGTCACGTCCCTGATGCAGCGGGACCCGCTTCTGCAGAGACCATGTGAACTCGGGGCCAGTGTGAGTGGAGGCAAGGCCCAAGGTTGAGCCAGGACACATCGGGGAAGGGAGCCAGGCTGCCCGACATCCCTGCCCTGCTCTCTGCTGGTTTCTCTTCTGCCTGGGAGACTCTGCCTTTCTTCTTTCCAGTTCTCCTTCCCTGTCTTCCCTTCCTTCCTTCCTTTTTCCCTTCCTCGCTTCCTCGCTTCCTCCCTTCCTCCCTTCCTCCCTTCCTTGCTCCCTTCCTTTCTCCTTCCCTTGCTTCTTCCTTCTCTCCCTCCCCTGCTCCCTCCCTCCCTCCCTCCCATTTTCCCAGCAACTCTCCTTTTTTCCCCCTTTTGTGCTTTTTTGTTATTGCTTCTGTCTGACTCATTTCCCTTCTTCCTTCTCTTCTCCCCTTTGACTCTCATTCTCTCCCTGACTTGGTTCTTGGTCCTGGTCCTCTCTCTGTCCCTGGAAATTCCGTCCTCCTGTGGCTACTTGCTCTCTCTGCATCGGCCTGTCTCTTCTTCCTGTCACTTCTCAGTCTCCATCTTGTGGGGTCCTGGACCTCGCCTCTTCTACCCTCCTGAGCATTTTCCCTCTCGCCCCCTCCTCCTCCTCTAAGTACAGAGATGCGGGCCTCTTCTCTGACTTTGGAATGGGCAGCCAGTGGGGTGTGGCCAAGGAGCCCAGAGCTCAGCGGGGGCCAGGACCTCCCGTGTCCCCAAACCTCGGTGGAATGGGGATGTGCTTTGTCCTGTTGGTCAGGGCCTGGGGTCAGAGGGCAGCAGAGCCACTTAAGACTCGGTTCCATCTTAGCACCAGGTCACGCTGACCTTCTGCAGTGCACAGCCGGGGCCCTGGAGAGGGGAAGAGCTGTCCTCAGGCCAGAAGCAAACACAGCTGCGTGTCCCAAGCCAAGAGAGGCTCAGAGAGGAAAAATAACCCTGTTTTTCAGCGACAGACAGCGAGGCTCCGAGAACGTGCTGGGGACTCTCGGGCCGGCTGTTTCTTCCCCCAGACTGCGTCAGGGTTTCATCCAGGAATGGGCCGCCAGCCAGGGCTCCCAAGGGACGGGGCACGGATGTGTGTGTGAGTGCGTGGAGGCGGGAGGGACGGAGGCCGTGCTGGGGAGCTAGACTGTGTCCCGCAGGCATGGGGAGCCAGGAGCGGCCTTTGAGGAGGGGCGGTCTGTATGGGAGCCTGTGTTTCGTGCCGATGACGGTAACCCTGGTGTGGAGAACAGGCTATGATGAGTTGAGAGTCAGGGAGGAACTGGTGCAGGTAAAGGGGAAGGGTGGGCACTCACACATCTGGGGATCCGGGGAACAGTGCCCTTCCCCCGGGGAGTCGGGCACACGCCGGGCCAAAGCGTCGCAGCGTGGGCTCAGTACGGTTCTGGAAACATCTGGAAACAGCTTTTCCTATTCCTCATAACTGACTGCAGGGCCGAGCGCGCCGGGAAAGGACGGACGGGTTGGGCATCTGACAGCTCCTCACACTGAGCCAGGTACTTGGGATTCAGAACTAACGCAGCCAAACCAGGTCTCTGCCCCTGTGGTGCTCGCCGTCCTGGCAGGGAGGCCGAAGAGAAGGCAGTTAGACGTGCTTCGCGTCACGCTCTGCTGGGAGAGCCCCGCCAGGGCCACTGCACAGTCTTCCTGAGGAAATGCGAGGAGGAGGAGGCACTGGTGCTGCCCTTCTCCCCCAAATTGATGCCAGCCTGACACCTCAAGGTACTAGAGTCTTTGCAAACGTAATGAGTTAGGAAGCAAGATGAGATCATACAACATTAGGTGGGTCCCCAAATCCGAGATGGCAACCAGAGTCACTATACGAAGAGAAGAGGACACAGAAAGACACCAGAGTAAAGGCTCGGGGAGGCAGACAGAGATCGAAGTGGGATGCTACCACAAGCCAAGGAGTGCTGATGCCTTCTGCAGCCCGGAGAGGCGGGGAAGGAGTCTCTCCAAGAGCCTGCAGGGGGCGTGTGGCCCTGCCCATGTCTTCATTTCAGATCTCTGGCCTCCGGAGCAGTGGTCACCAACTGGTGGACCGTGGACCATTGGTGGTCCGTGAGGTCCGAAAGGTTGGTGACCACTGCTCCAGATGTGAGAATTTCTCTGGTTCCAAGCCACCACACCTGTGGCCATCTGTTGGCAGCCCCCCAAAAAACTCATGCAGGGACCAGAGGACAGATTACGAGAAGCATGGGAGCCGAGAGGCCCGGCTGTTGTGGCAGAGAGTGTAGCTGGGGGGAGAGGGCAGGGGGAGTGCAGCACTGGGGCTGTGGATGGCGGCGAGCACCTCGTCAGCCACACTGGGGCCCAGGCAGCATGGCGAAGGCTCAAGGGGGAAGGGAGGTGTGAAGAAGCGGCATGGCTGCAGGGAAGAGCTGGCTTTCAGGGAAGGCCGAGTGTCAGGAAGCATCCAGAGGAGAGGAAGCGGGCCCCCGAAGGCCCTGGAAATGATGTCCCTGAGGGACATTTGAGGAAGCTGGACTGTTTGTTAAAACACAGAGGAGGGTGGTCCCCTCTTCAACTCTTAGCGGAGCTCTGCAGGGGCAGAGGCCACAAGTGTGGGCACTCGGACCCGAGGGAGCAGGATGAGGTGAAGAGCTGCGAGCGAGGCAGGTTTCAGGTCACTCTCTGGAAGCGCTCAGCTGCAGGCCCTCAGTGGGGTGGCCATTCCGAGGGGCAGTCAGAGTCCCCTGCTCAGGGCAGCAGGATGCTTGGGGAGGGGAGGCAGCCTCTCTGCTGGGCTCTGTAAGGAGGGCGTCAAAAGTGATGGCGGCTGAGACCAGTTTGGCTCAGTGGATAGAGCGTCGGCTTGCAGACTGAAAGGTCTCAGGTTCGATTCCGTTGGGGGCATGTACCTTGCTTGCGGGCACATCTCCACTGTGGGGCGTGCAGGAAGCAGCTGATTGATGTCTCTCATTGATGTTTCTGACTTTCTATCTCTCTCCCTTCCTCTCTGTAAAAAATCAATAAAATATATTTTTTTAAAAAGTGATGGCGATCAACAGGGTGCCCGGTGCTCTACAACAGGGAGCAGTGGGGACTGGGGTAAACTAGAGAGCAGCAGAGGACACTTAGCCTCAGCTAGTCATTCATGCGGGAGCACGTGGACCCAGGGTTGAAAATGTTTACAAGCCGTAAGTTTAGATGTGTAAGTGGAATCTCTGAATTAGTCCTGGCCAGCCACCGATTTAAAGTTGCTCATGTTTTAGTGCACAAGTAGCCTGCAGGTCATTCATTTGGAGCCTCTCATGTAGATCAACACTATCAGGGTATAGATGATACCTTCACAGACAAAGCAGAGCCAAGATTAACACAGGGGTGGCTGACATTCAGTCCAGGGCTCTTACCGGAACCTTGAGGTCACCTCGTTAAGAGGAAAGAGCAGAGCCAGCTCTGCCTGAGGAGGGGTCCCGGGTGGGGTCACAAGCCACACTGCGCCTGACCCCAGCTTGGTGGCCCATCCACCGGGGGCCTTGGACACAGACCTGCCTCTTTCTGAGGTTCAGTGTCTTCCTTGTTCCCGTGGGAGGATTCGATGGAGAGTCCCTTTCTCTCCTCGCTGACCCTCTAGGACTCAGGCAACTCCTGGGGACAGGAATGAGCCCAGGCTAGCAGCCAGGTCCCCCAGATTTCCCCTGCATCCAGCGTCCTAGCCGTGGGCCATCACTGCCTGCAGAGGGCCTGCTGCCCACCCACCCCTGGCTCCCACCTCCATCCGCGGACAGACTGTGGCTGTTAATAGTCTTGACGTCATCACTGGAAAGGTGTTAGCAGACTGCAGGGACTCGCCATCAACCGATGTGTAGAAACTCAGAGGCAAGGCAGAATCCAGATTTCTGGCCTTTTTTTTTTTTTCTCCTTCCTGCTCTGTTCTCCTTTCTCCTAAGGACAGACTCCTCCATGTGCCAGCAACCCTCTTCTGCTTTCACATTCGAATCAATGCATTCTGGAGCTCGAGGCATCCGACATTGACTGCACGGTCTCTCTTTCTAGGAGAAAGGAAAGCACAGAGAGGACAGGAGGCCTGCCCGAGGTCACCCAGAGAACCAGGGTCAGCGCGGCCCCAGGGCTCTTGGCTCTCACGTTAGCCCCTGCTGCTCTCCTGTCCCAGATCGAACAAGAAGGTGCCCTGAGCCTGGGTGTTTGGGAGCCTAAGTGTCTGGGCTTTTTGCTCAGGCTGGCCGAGGGTCAATTCAAACTTCAGGCTCTGCCTGGCTGTTCAAGATACGGATTTTCTCTGTGTCTCCGTTTTCGCATGTATAAGGTCCGGGTATTGCTAATTCCTATAATAGACACAAATAGAGAGTGGTTAACACATGCAGAGCTCCCAGGCATAACATGTCCGCACACAGACAGGCGGTACTCAATATCAGGAACACACCGAGTACATATGTGCCTTTGGTAGGCCTTCATCTGGGATGACCATGGAGGAGATGCATGATCAGCTCATTGTCCTGCCCGCTCCAAGCTGCTCCCATTTCTCTCTTCTCTCTCAGCATCTCTGAGGAACCCTTGGACACAAGATGTGGCAAATCTGGGATTGTTTCTCCCTGATGTCTAACATAACAAGAGGTGCCTTCCCTCATTCCTTTTTATCTTTTGCTTTTTTGAACCCATCTCTAATACAGTTGTCAGGATCAGAGGAGAACTAAGATGGTCAGTGACCCGAATGGGACAGGGTTCAGAAATCATGTTTTAGGGATCTGTGAATCCCTGACACATGGCCTGGCATTTCTAGGTGCCCAATTCAGCAAACAACAAGGGTCAATATTAGGGATTGCAGGTTGAATGGATGGTCGGTCCTTCCTGTAAATGTGTAGAGGTATGAGCCGAGGACATAGTTTCTCACCCCTGCCTGCCTCTCTCATCTATCCAGCTGTACTACCTGCCACGTAATGTGTTAAGATTTCCCTTCCACTCACTCACTGAAACTTCACAGTATGGTACCCTCTAAGGTAAGCATGTCAGACTCACCACTGGTGGGCCACATGTGCCACCTGTGAGTTTGACATGCTTGCTCTAAGGTAGCAGAAATAACCATAACTTCATTCTATACATAAGCAAACAAAGACAGAAAAGCTAACCAACTTACCCACGGTCACCTAATTAGTAAATGGCAGAACCATGAGTCTAACTCAAGATACCCGGCTCCAGAGTCTACACTTGTATGTCATGCATTCCTCATGGAGGCAGTGGTGTGGGCGAAATTTGAAATCGTATGGCTCAGATTGAAAGAGCTGTGCCCAGTGTCAGGGATAAACTTGGAAGCTGCTAATTATCCTGGAGTAGAAGGTGACTTTCCCCATAACGAAGGCACGGGAGTTCTGAGGGGCTGTAATCTCTAACAGCCAGCGGCCCTTTGGGAAGGTGCAAATGCTGGGGTCTGGGAGAACAAATGACATTGACCTTTTAGAACCAGAGAGATGATTGCAGCACAGGCAGAGGGAACAGTAGAAATATAGACCAGAAGGTGGGAGTGGAAGGGACATAGGAGGGAACAGCAGAAGTACAGGGTAGTTGAGATCAAGAGCACACAAGGTTGGAGGAGCAGGACTGACTGCCATTTCCCCATTCTGAACAGCAGTGAGAAGCCCACAGACTGAGCTTTTGAATGATCTCCGTCGAGTATGGGTTGGAGTAGGGAGACTTAGGGTGTTGTTACAATAGTCCTGGTGAGAGAGAATGTGTGTGCAGTTGTAACAATGGCAACAGGGGATGTGGAGAGGAAGTGGATGAAGGTTCTTATAGGATGTGGGGTGTTTGTGCTCACAGTTTTCTTCGGGAACCTATCAAAGGACCACTAATAAGCCAGCCTCCCTGCAAACATATCATGGACTCGAAAATATTAAAGTCCGGGTTCAAATCCTGACTCTACCCTTTGAGAAAAAAAAAAAAAAAAAAAAAAAAAACCTAACTTTTGAGACCAGGCTATTTTCCTGCATTATTAAAAAAAAAAAAAAGTGGGATAATACATTCTACTCTAGTACATGTGAAATTTAGAAAAAAAAAATTCTAGATGCTAATTTCTGGCACCTAGTAGGCCCTTTATGCATATGGGTCTCCTCCCATTTGCTTCAGTCTTCTTATTGCAGTAAGCATTCCTATTCATTCTCTCTCCTTCCCTCCACCCCCTTGCTGCCCAGCTTCCCTCTCCCTGTCCCTCTTTCCCCAGGATGCCAGAAATGAAATAACATTCTTTGCATGTTTGTTCTAAAGCTCCTGGCAGCCTTCCCACAGACCCCTGGCTGGGTCAGGACTCATTTGCATTAGCATGTGTGAGGCCAGCGCGAAGGGGAGGAGAGGCCCTGTGCGCAGGGAGTTTCAGCAGGCGCCCCTGCCAAGAAAAGGAGAAGTTACTGTTTCTTCCTGGGAAACATTCGCGGATTCCGACAGGCAGCGAGAGCAGGGGGACCTGCCTCCGTTGTGGAGAGGTCGGTCAGTGGGCGGGGGAGCAGCCTGCCTGACTCCCCAGGCCTGACGCATCTCCCCTTGTCCCGTTCAGGGGCCTGCCCCCAAAACTCGCTCCTTCGGGGTGTGCGGTCATTTAAGACCAGGACAAGAGCTTTTGTCATCCCGTCTGTGGCCCGCCACAGGGAGAGGGAAGACACACTCAGAAGCTCCAGGGTAAATAAACAGCAATTCTGCTGGCTTCTAGGTGGATATTAAATGCACAAAAGCATCTTAAAAAGAAGAGGAAATCCCTAATTTTTTTGTTTGCTTTTGCTTTGATCCTGTGAGTTTTTTAAATAACATGTTGTCTTGGGTTTAAACTTGCTTCCAGGAATCTCAGTAGCCTTGTTCCAATCCGTGTGACCAAGGGCAGGCCCCAGGGAGTGCCCCGGAGGGATCTCAGGAGTGCCAGCGGCACTGTGCGAGGTGACACTGGGATTGTGCCATTTGCAGAGAGGCAGGTGGGAGTTCCTGGTATTTTATTAGGCAGCCTCCCTCACCTTTCCATTGCTCTTTTTTAGTTCCTAGCCCAGCTATGTCTCCTTCAGGCAACTTCTCTTGCCTAATAGTATTCCTGTGAAGACTTCAGAGGGAAAGCGAAAGGATCATGCTAGGAATAGCTATTATTTAAAGAGTGGTTTTGATATGCTAGGCACTGTTTCTAAATGTTTTATATAAAGCATTCATCCTTCCCCTCGGTAACCCCAGGAGGGCAGTCTTTTATTGTCCCCATCTTACAGATGAGAAAGCCCAGAGGAGGTGAGACATGCGCCCGATGTCACGCACCTGTCAGGAGCAGAGCCAGGATTTACATTCAGACAGGCCGGCTCCCGAGCCCACGGTCCCTAATCATTAACTAGCCCAGTCTCCGGGGAAAGTCACAGCAGCATGTAATGAGCCTCCTGCACAGCAAGTCTTGTGCTCTCACCCATCACAGGGCCTTGGCACATGCTGCATCTTCTCTTCATCCTTCGGTTCTCAGCCTGAACGGTGCTTCTTCAGAATAGCCTTCCTAGAACCCATCATCTCAGTTATGTTCCCCATCCCTTTCCTTTGATTGCCATGATTAAACTTGGCAATGGCCTATGTAGTCTGTCCTCATGAACTTGATGGTCTATGAGGGTGAAGAGGGTGAATGAATGTTTTAGTTATCTCTGTATACTCAGCTTCAGACATGCACTCAATACTTATGGGCTAAATAAATGGATACATGTAATATTACATGTAATCATAGCTATCATCCAATGAGACAGACATGATTTCCCCCCTCACTTTAGAGAAAAACAGATGAAGGCCCACAGAGGTTCCATGAGTTGGGCAGAGTCGCAGAGGGTGTCAATGGCAGAACAGGGATTAGAAGGCAGATCTTTTCTGACCTCGGAGCTCATGCCCTGAGCCTCTGCACTACCTTCCCTCCTGCAGGGCCTATTCTAAGGGACCAACAGAAAGAATAGACAGGGTGCCTGCCGTATAGAGCTTCCTGTTCTACTGGAGGGGACAGATGTGTACACGATCACCATGCCACAAGCCAAGAATAATCAGTGAACTGATGGCACAGCATCCAACAGATCAGCTATGGGAAAAGGGCGGGGAAACAGGAAGTGTTTGCAGGCCAGGAAAGACCTGCTCCAGCCTTCTTCCACTTACCCAGGGCACACTCATTCCCTAAGGGGGTGCTCAATATAGCATCCTCCCCGTAAGCATTGCTGTTTATTCATTCTTCTTGCTTCAGAGTGTGGGCTTCTTTCTCAGTATGGCTTTTCTAGGGACCTGGGGGTGAACAACCCATGTCACCATGGAACTCATGATAACATGTGTCCCTTGACGTGAGAGCTCAGAGGAAGGAACGCCTCTCAGCCTGGTGAAAGCTGTGCGGAAAGGGTGACATTTTAGCTGAGTTTTAAAGGATGAACAGGGTCCGTTAGATGAAGGTATGGAGAGAAGAGGAAGTGTTTTTCCAGGAAGAGGGAGCCTTATGGGTAAAATTGTTGAAGATCAAGGCAAGGTAGCATTTTACAAACCCTACTGAAGCCATCCTGGGGCAGTGGGTAAATGCGGGTGATGAGGCTGAAGAGGCCGGTGAAGCTCAAATCATCAAGGGGCTTTGTTGCCAGGCTGAGGGATGGACTTGGTCTTGACGGGAAGGGAGCCATTCAGGGTTGGAGCCGGCTGCCCAGCAGGCATTGTCAGACTGCTCGTTTGGAAGATCTCTGGCTAATAGACGGGTCGTAGGTTGGAGGAGGAAGAGAACTGTAGGAAGCAGATGCGGAAGCTCTTCCCTGGGGCTGGGGGAGAGGCAGAGAGGCCTAGTGTGGGCCAGACCTGCCTGCAATCTGCAGTATCCGGTGAACAGGAGGAGAGAGGGCTAAGGGTGAGCCGGAGGCAGCTCATCAGCAAATATCCTGCCTGGTGCTTATTGGCCAGAATTCTGCTTCAACCCCTGGCCTGTTCCGCTGGCTCAAGGCAGGGCAGGGCCGGCAGCAACCAGGAAGCGTTTTCCAAGCACCCGAGATAGACTACAACCCTCCTCTAGGAGTTATGAAATAGGCAAGCCTATGTAAATTGGCAAAAGTCCCATTATTCCCTTTCTAATTTTTAAGAGTATTTGTCCTCATCTGTTTATGAAACAGCAAGAAGTTCTTCCAGGATGTCACTGCCATGCGAGGGACTGACGGGGTTGAAAGAGGCAGGAGATGTGGTTTCTCTCTCCCAGGGAGCTCACACGCGAGTGGGGATGACAAGTAAGGAGAGAACAAGACAGGGTCATTCACAGCTTTGTGTCATAGATACTAAGACAGGCAGAGGAAGGGGCAACTAGCCACAAATGAACAGGTGGAGGCCTTGCCCTGACCAAAGTGGCATGGCCAGGCCGCGGTAGAAGTTGTGTTTGCTGGTCACTAGGTTGAGCTGCTGAGCTGAGCAAGGGGCAGTCCTCCTTCCGGGACGAGTCCGCTCGAGCCCAGTTAACGATAACAATGACCTCCCCCCACCTCTTCTTAAGCACTTAGAAACGAGCCAGATCCTACATTAAGTGTGTGATTAGACAGCATTATCTTGTTTAATCTTCGCAACAACTTTCTGAAGGATTTTCTGGACGACATACGGGTCTGCACTCTGGGATGGGAGTGACAGAAACTCACAGTTGTTTCTCAGAAAAAAAGTGGAATACAGTGGTACCTTGAGATACAAGTTTAATTCGTTCCGTAACCTTGAGGCGTGGGAAACTATGAGCCGCTCGAGTCTCGGTAAACTGGTGGGTCGTGTGCAGCCGGCCGATCCGCACTATTACTCCTATCTCAAATGTTGCTCGTATTTCAAAGCAAAAATTGCTCGCTCGATGGCTCGTATCTCAAAAATCTCATATGTTAGGGCACTCGTATTTCTAGGTACCACTGTATATATCCACTGAAGGAAAGTCCTATAGGTGTGCTGAAGGCAGCCCTGGAGGGGTTCAGGAGTCCAGATGATTGATAGATAGATAGATAGATAGATAGATAGATAAGGACTCTGTCTCTTTCTTTACCCCACTACCCTGAGCATCGGCTGCATTCTGGGTTGGGTGTTTCTTAGAGGAGAAAGTGGATATGGACCTCGGTAGCCATGGGCTTTGCTGATCCTTTATGCCTGTGATCTCCCTCCCTCTCTCTCTCTCTCTCTCTCTCTCTCTCTCTCTCTCTCTCTCTCACACACACACACACACACTCACACACACACACACACACACACACACCCTTTCCCCAACATCCCTATCAACCCCCAAGAAAGGATTGTGGTCGCCTTGCTTGGTTGGTGTCGCCACTTATATATATAGTGGGAGGCAGGGACGTCAGACAGAGAGTCCTACCCAAATCGCAAGTAGAGAGATGGTTCTCCAGTGGAGGCAGGCACCTTGCTCCCAGCAAAGCAGGAGAAGAGGCTCAGTAAGAGAAGCAAACTCCACCGAAGCAAACATGGTTGTCCTCGGTGCACCATCTTCACTCCACAGATGAGGAAGTAGGGGCTCACGGGGATGGAGCCCAGAGCGGGGTTCATGTCAGGGGCTTTCCGATGCCATCAGCCCGGAGCCCTAACTCCTGTGCTGAGGAAGGGGAGGAGGTGGGAAGCCCCACTCAGGCCCGGCAAGCCATCCCCCGACAGGGGCCTAGGCAGGAAGAGTCACAGAGAGAACAGACTGGTGGGAACGGGAAGCAGGGGCTGGAAGGAACTGCCTAGAAGTCCCACCTCATGCCTGGGCCTCAGGAAGCTTTTACTGAACAGTGCGGCCAGGCTCGCTGACAGCAGGGAGGTGGAAGGTGGGTGGACTGGCCAAGAAGCAGGGGAGCAGGAGCGTCGGGGCGCTGCCTAGTCCTTGGACCCCTCCAAACCTCTCGGGGCTGCTTCCGCCAGAAGGGACAGTTTTGTCTCCCAAGTCAAGGTGAATGCAGCACCGGGCAGGCGGTCTGGGCCCAGCGTTTCTGTGCACTCGCTCTATCACTCTGCCACCGCGTCTGTCCTTGGTGAGAGAGCCCCCTCCCCACCCTCCAGCTGAGCATCACGTTCTCTGAATGTGAAACGTGGGCCACACGCCTTGCTTTGTCTTGCTTTCAAGGTTATTTTTGTAATAAGCCTCGCAACGTGTACAATGATCGGCGTCAGGGATGCGCTCATCTGTTTGCTTTAATCACGAAGATGAAAATAAAACGCAAAAAGTACGGAGCCGCCCTGCAGGGTGGAGACCGGTCAGGATGCGGCCGCATGTGCTTCTTCGGAGCCCTTTCTGTTCTCCTGACACAAACTAAAACCCAACACCCACCAGCAGGTGACAGTCTTGCCCCCAGCAGCCCATTCCTCCTCAGACTCGGCCACCATCGGGTTTTCATTCACACCGGTGACGTGAGCTTTCTCTCCTTTGCTGGTCTGTGCGCTTGCTGGCCTTTCTGCTCTTTCATTTCCTCAGCCTCCCGTGTTCGCCATTGAAACCGCAGCCGCCCCCAGCCGGCCCTCGCAGCGTTTGTTATTATTTGTTATTAATATTTATTTCATCTCTGTAACGGCTGTGTGTTTAAAAGTCAGGTACAGAAAGTGCCACTGGGTCTTATCTCTCTGGGAACCTTCCTCCCTCCCCCCCTTTTTTTATGTCAATACCTGTACAAACAGAAATAAATGTTTTAATAATGTATTCTTCCAATCTCCTGCTTACGCACATTCTTACGTCTCTGAGCGCTTGTCCAGCCGTGGCGAGGTCTTATCGGGGCCGGATGCCCCAACTGTGCCCAGCCAGGCTGCGTCCTTATTCTGCGAGCTCAAGGTTCCTCGGGCCACCGTGTCCAGCCGAGTGGAGAGGCTTATCTTCATGGGCGAAGGGAGCTGGTTGGCGGCGGTGGCGCGGAGATATTAGACCGGGGCCGTGTGGGGTCGCCGGAGTTCACAGCCGCTGCGATCAGACCTGCCGGCTGGAGCCGGGAGGAGCCCGGGTGCGGGGTGTGCAGCCCTGGCGGTGGCGGCCACAGGCCTGGGTCTGAGTCCCATATTCCACCCTGCATCTCAGGCAGGTGCCCTGGCAGACTGGCAGGCTCGGAGCCTGTTTCTGCAGCCTGGCACCTCCCGTGCAGGTTTCTTGGGAAAACAGACACATGTGGCATCTGTATGCCTGACTCTTCCTTGCCAGGCATGGTGGCTGATGGGAAGAGGTGGTAAGCTGGGTTATATGGGCGAGCAGAGAACAGGACAGTGTGGCCCAGTAAGCACAGAAGCACTCAAACCAGAACACAAATTGGCTTGGTAGTAAAGTTCTCGGGAACCACACTGACAGACTGTGCCCAGCGGAGGTGAGGCAAGGTGACACCTCTGGGGAGGGCACATCCTCTCGGCACCCTTCTCTGTCCCCACTGTGAATCTGCATCCCGCCTTGGAGGCAGGGGACCTGGGGTCAAAGCCTAAGTTTGCTTTGAACTTACTGTGTGACCGAGGGCCAGTTGATGGGCCTCTCTGAGCCTTAACCAAGGTTGAATGAGTGACTTGACCAGACTCTGTCCTGGTGCAACGTCTCAGCACGTGAGAAGCTGGGAGTTCACCTTAGGAGCTCAGGGCTGGCACAGGCAAGGCTTGCCTCGGGGCTTTCTGGGCAGCTGCCCAGCTCCCCTGCCATCCCCACTCTGTTGGGAATCCTGCTGAGATATCACCAGCCCCAGTCCCGTGTGCTTGCATCATCACTAGCCTTTTATTCTCAGCGTGGATTGCACAGTCCATCTTTAAATCATGCTGCATGCACCACCTAACTTTAGCTCAGTTGATCTGGCCTCTCTAAGTTGGTGAGGGGAACAGCTCCCAGCTCTGACCTAAGGGAGGACTTTGCCAGCAGCCCCCTTATGTCTACTCTGAGTTCTACCAGCACCTCATTTCCTGTCCTGTCCTTCCTGCTCACCACTGGTTCATGTGGACATGTCTTACCTGTTCATGTGTCTTCTGGATTAGGGCTGGTGTGTTGCTCATTCATTGGTGCATAGGGGGGTCTGTGTAACACAGAGCATGCAGACTGGGGGTCAGGTGGGCGCTGGGATTGGAAACTGCTCTCCCACTGACAGCCCATGTGACCCAAGGATCTCATTTCTGTTCTCTGAGACGTTTTCTTTATCGGTAAAATCAATGTAGATAATATGATCCACTACTTGGGGTTGTTGTAAAGAGTCAAGTAGATATTATATGGCCAATGATTGGCAATGATGGTCTGTACGTATGAGCTGGATAGACATCTTGTCTGGTTCAGTAAATCAGGCATCCCTTGGGAGGCAGGTTCTGGGTTTTTAGATTTCTTTTTAATCTATTCTCACACAGTGTCCTCTGGGGTGGAGGGTTGCCGAGCTGCACCTGCTTGTATAAGAGCTTCAGCCAAGGCGCTTGGGTGGACATAGGTTTCCAGAAATGCTGTAAAGTGAGCACACAGCTGTTTAAATCGACAAGAGGGACTTGTCTTCCTAAGTCTTTGAACTTGTGAAAATTGTGATCCTCTTCTCCTCCTCTCTTTCCATCTCCTCTAAACCCCAGCTTTCTAGGACGGAGTATGGGGAAAAAATCTGCCCTTGTCCTGAGTAATGAGCATATTATTTCTTACATTCTACCCCCGACTCCTCCCACCCCCACACACATGCACACATGTGCGTACACACACATAAGCACACATACAAACTATGCACAGACACATGAACATTCACATCTATATCATTATTTATTCAATAACTATGTATTGAAGCCTCACCATGTGATCTAGCACAGTTTTGCCACTGGAGATAGATCAGAGATTAACCTTTGTTATTGTGAATTTTATATTCAAGTGGGAACGACAAGCTAAAAATGATAACAAACAAGAATATGATACAATATATTTGCAGATCATAAATATTATGGACAAAAATAGAGCTGGGCAAGTGATGTTCTAATGTACTCCAGGTGTAGCAGTTGGGATGTAGTGGAAATTTAAAGGGACCGGGAAGGAGGCACTGGCACAAAGATCTGAAGGAGGCAAGGGAAGAAACTGGAGAGAGAACATCAGGCAGAGAGAGGAGGCCGGGCAGGTGGCTAGGAGGATGCCCGAGGTTCAAGGTGAAACCACGCTGGATTGAAACAGTTTGTTTTTTTATCAAAGAGACAGAAAATGCAGATGAAGACCACTAAAAATAATTATTCTAACCATGGATGGAGCTGTTAGCATTTGTCAAGAATGTGGCTGAGAGTATTTCCTCTACTCTGAAGAGTCCTAGTCTCCCTGTGCGGCAGGTGGAACTGTGTGTATTTTATTGACAAGAAGGCAGAGGCAGGAGGATGTGAAATACTTACCTGGTGTGCCATAGCCCAAGAGCAACAGAGATGATATATAAACTCGGGTGATATTTAAACATGGAACTCTGCCCTAAACTCTGCATCGCACTCAGGTTTGGAGCAGTCCTTTTGCCTTCCTCAGACTCCTCCTACCTTTCCAAGTATATCAAAGCCACCACGACCTACCTCATTGCCCATCGAAGTCCCTGGTTTCCCTTGAAGTAACATTTCCTTTTCCATGTACAAGTATGGGGCTAGGGATGGGCCAGAAGGTGTTTGTTCAAACCCAGAATTCAGAAAGCTACAGATAGAACAGACCCAGGTACCAGTTTTCTTCCATGAAACATTAGGGAGGCAGGATCCTTTGAAGTGGACATAATTGTTGTTGTTGCTGTTGTTTTTAATAGAGCTTTTTGGATGTTTTTAGATCTAATTAGCATGCCTTGAAATTCACCCTTTGAAAGTATACAATTCCGTGGATTTTAGGATATTCACAGGGTTGTGAAACCATCACAGCTAATTCCAGAACATTCTAATCATCTGAGAAAGGAACCCCATACCCATGAACAGTCAATCTAATCATCCCCCACCCTTCCCAGCCTGGCAACCACTAATCTACTTCCTGGCTATCAGAATTGGCTTATTGTGGACATTTCATATCAATGGAATCATACAAGATATGGTCTTTTCGGCCTGGATTCTTTCACTTTGCATAATATTTTCAGGGTTCAGTGAAATTGTAGTGTTGAATGAGGACTCTATTCATTTTTATAGTTGAATAATATTCTGTTATATGGAAATATAATATTGTGTTCATACTTAGTTGGTTATCATTTGAGGGTTTTTTTTGTTGTTGTTTTTACTTTTTGACTATTAAAAATAATGCAGTTATGAAAATTCATGTACAGAACTTTCTATGGGCATGTTTTCAATTCTCTTGGGTATGTTCCTAGGAATAGAATTTTTAAAGAGATCCTTCCCCATTGGATTTTCTTGGTGCTCTGTTTGAAAATCAGGTCATCATAAATGTCTGAGCTCATTTCTGGACTCTGAGTTTTACTCTATTGATCTATGTCTATCCTTATATCAATATCATACGGTATGGATTAATGTAATTCTGTAGTAATTTTTGAAATAAGGATGTGTGAGTCTTTCAACCTTGTTATCGTTTCCAAAATGATTTTGAAGTAGCTTGTCAATTTCTGCAAACAAAAAAACAAACAAGATAAAAACAGCTAGAATTTTGATAGGGATTCTATTGAATCTATAGATATATTTGGGATTATTTCTATTTTAACAATGTTGTCTTTCCACCCATGAACACAGGACTTCTTCCCATTTATTTAGATATTTTCTCCATCTATTTAGATACCTTTTAATGATGTTTTGTAGTTTTGAATGTATATATCTCACAGTCCTTCTGTTAAGTTTCCCAAGTGTTTTATTTATTTCAATGCTACAGTAAATGTAATCATTTCTTAATTTTATTTCCTGATGGTCTATTGCTAGTATATTGAGATATAGTTGACTTTTATAAATCTTTTAACGTATAACCTTACTGGATTTTTTAAGATCTATTTTTGTGAATTCCTTTGTTTTTCTATATACAAGATCACGTCATCTGCAAATAGGGGTAGTTTTACATTTTCCTTTACTAGCTGGCTGACTTTGCTTAATTGCCCTTCCTAGAACCTTCAGTACAATGTTGAATAGAAATAGTAAAAGTGGACATCCTAGTCTTGTTCCTGATCTTAGGGGAAAGCTTTGCTTGTTTCACATTAAGTATGATGTTGGCTGTGGCTTTTCCACAGATGCCCTTTATCATGTTTGGGAAGGTCCCTTTGGTTATAGTTTGTTGAGTGTTTTTTGTTTGTTTGTTTGTTTTAATCAGGAAAGGTTGTTGGGTTGTGTGAAAGCTTTTTCTTTGTCTATGGAGATGATCATGTAATTTGTGTCCTTTCATTCCATTAATACAGTGTATTATATTGGTTGACTTTCATATGTTGAAGCTTATGATAAATCCCACTTGGTCACAGTGTACAATTTTTTACATGTTATTGGATTGTGTTAGTATCTTATTATGTCTGTATTTATAAGGGATATTGGACTTGCCCTCTGGTGTCTTTGTCTGGTTTTGGTATCAAAGTAATACTGGCTTTATACATTTTTATTGTTTTGGAAGAGTTTGTGAAGGGTCGGTAATTAATTGGTGTTAACATTTGCTAGAATCACTGGTAAATTCATCTGGTAAAGAAGCAAGGTCCATGGGGAAGGACTTCACCCAAGGTCATAGTGTTGATCAGGGGCAAAGGCGGGGGAACCCAGGGTTCAGACCCATCTCAGCCAGCCTTCGCTGTGTGCATTGTCTCTGGTTCTCATACTACTACTGTTGTCAGAATGTAACAGATGAAAAAACAGAGGCTCAGAGACTTGGTAGGGACCCAGTGGCTGAGCTGAAGCTCTAACTAATCCTTATGGAAAACAATGACCTTGTTGCTTATAATACCCTCTGGAGCATCACCTTTGCCCAGAGGGGTGGTTTTCAAGACACATTAATCCCACATGATCTTACATGGGTACCATGAATAAGCAAGACCGGGACAATAACATGTACCGTACCAAGCACTGTCCTAGGTGTTTTCTGTGTTCTTTCTCACAACGATCTTGGGAGTCGGGTATTGTTGACTTCCTGTCATAGGTACGGAAACTGAGGCTCTCCGAGGTGATAGGAATAGGAAATGGAGACCTGATACAAATTGAGCCCTTTTGACTCCAACTGCAGGCTTGTTCTTTCTGCCCACACTCATCCCTCCACCCACGGGAAAGCACAGCTCACACAGGATGTGGAGACTTCGCTTAACTTGAACTAAATAAGAATCATCCTGCCCATAGTGTTCCCTAACTCAGCGTCCAAGAGTAAATCCAAATTGGTGGCCTCTGCCTGGCCTCCTCTCCTCTGGACGTGGCTTTGGCAAAACACAGCCTCAAAAGGCACCATGTAGGAAGAGAGAGACCTTCGAGTCAGACAGGGGGTGATGAAAAAGGGGGGTAGGGCGATGGTGTTCCTGCACTAAGAACTCCTTCTTGTCAAAAGTTAGGAACATGGAGTTCATCCTCCTAATAAACTAACCTCCTCTGAACTGTGACTCAAGACCCCGCCGGGACCAATGAATACCTAATAATTCTATCTATTTGGAAACAGCACCGGACTTTGAGTTAGGAGACCTATGCCGGCGCCTGGCTGAACTAGATCCGTGCAGTCTTTGGAAAAGTCGATTCAAATTTCCATGGCTCACTTGCCTCCTTGTAAAATGGATTTAATAACACACACTCCACAGGCACTTGTAAAGAGAACAGAAGACGACTGTATAAAAGCTCCCAGGACTGGGTCTGATACAGGGTAGGTGCCCAGGAAATGTGTGTGGAACCTCTTAGCCACTTTCACATCCATAATGACCATTGGGTCCTCCCAGCATTCCCGGGGAGTTATCTAGAGGTACCTGAGGCCCAGAGAGATCAAACAGTCTGGTCAAAGCCACACAGCTCGTTAACGACAAGATTAGACCTGTAAGCCATGCCCTCTGTCTCTCAATCCACCAGACTTCCCAAGTTATGCTTTCCTGCAAAAACATTTCTGTAGCTGAAGTCACTCGAAAATTATTGGTCTTTATCTGAGTTTCAGAGTCTGTCCAGTACACAATAAAGATAAGAAGAAGGCCACAATCTGCTTTAAAGATCCCAGGACTACAAGTTGAAGTAGAATAGTCAGGCATTCCATGCTTAATTCATTCCTTGATTTGAAACCATAAAATTAGTCTTTGTCTGCTTTGTCCTAAAACAACCCAGCAAACAATGAACACCCTCCAACTTTGTGTTATTATTTATTCCCTAAAAATAAAAAAATAAAAAAGGGAAGAAGGGGACGAGAACAGGAAGAAATGGAGGAAAGGAAAGACAAGGACAAGAACTGATATGGGAAGCTAAATAAAGTGCTAACCCAAGTTTTTTCTCTCAAGAGGGGTCAAGTTGTATTGGCTTCCCACAGCAGTCCTTGTCCAGGTGAATGAATGAACTCTGACAGGTCATTTGCATAGTGTTTGCATATTCAAATTGTTGGCATGTTCATTCCTCTAAGTCAGTAGTTCTCAACCTTCCTAATGCCGCAACCCTTTAATACAGTTCATGTTGTGATCCCCAACCATAAAATTATTTTTGTTGCTACTTCATAACTATAATTTGCTACTGTTATGAATCTTAATGTAAATATCTGTGTTTTCTGATAGTCCTAGGAGCCCCTGCTAGCTGTTCGTGACCCACAGGTTGAGAACTCCTGCTCTAAGGCTTTTGGGTGGGGAGGGTAAGGATCATCAACCATTTTTTTAAATAGGAAAAACTGAGATTCTTGTAGGTGCTTGACATTCCTGTGGGTACCATGAATAAGCAAGACTGGGACAATTACATGTACCGTACCAAGCACTGTCCTAAGGGAGGACCCGGGTGGCCTGCATATCCCACGCTTAATCTGGTTATTTTAACAAAGGAAGAAGGGACACATCTGAAGCCATCTTGGGAAGGGGCAAGAATACATTTTTACAGAAGTGCTAGTAGCCCTGCATCCCATTTCCTGTGCACTTGGCCATCTCCCTGTTCTTCTGTGAGCTCCCTGAAAGCAGGGGCCACACTCATTCTCCATGAGAGTGTCTCCCCTGCCTGGGGAAGCGCCAGGTGCCTAGCGCAGTGCCAGGTGCCTGGCAGGTTTCATTGGTAGAGACACACGCTGCTGTGGCAGCCACTTCCTCCTCACTCAGGTATTGGACATATACCCAACCGGCTTTAATTGTAAATCGCTTTATATTTATTTAATTTTTAAATGTCAACCATCCGTTTCTGAGTTCTTGGCACTGCGAATTTTAGGGTGCTGCTCATATCTCATTGACTTTTGGGGACTAGGGCGGGGAGAGCAGTGGGTATCCAGCCCTGATTCTAGATCGCTCTTGCCTGTGCCCAAGCCTAGCACCAACCTTGGTTTCAGACGTGGCGCCCACTCAGAGCTCTCGTGGCTGCCACGCCCACCAACGTTCTTTACCTGCTGTAGCTCAGGAGCGTGGAGGGGCTGAAGAGAGTGCCAGTGCGGGAGCTGATGTTTAGAGTCCAAACACAGACTGACTCACTTTTGTCCCAGGAGGGGTCTCCCATGCCTCAGACAGGGCTGTTCTCAAAGCAGAAGCCAGGAAAGGACCCGAGTCCTTAGTACCCCGGTGTCCTCTCTGTGCTGGGCACTGGAATTCAGTATTTATCTCGAGAGAAAGCATGGGTTGTTGCCGAGTTGGGAGATATGAAGGTTGTTTTTTCGTGTGTGTGCCAAGAGTACACGGGCTGCCTGTGGAGCTGGGCAGGGGTCCATTGTCAGGTCTCACTTTGACAATCCTGGACAAAAAGAGAAGAGAGGTGTTTTGCCTGGTGGCCAGCACCCAGCTGGGGACAACTGGACACGGGAATTCTGGCAGCCAGTCCATACATACCGTCTTCTCAGTGCCCTCATGTCCTGGCTGGGAAGCCCAGAGCAGTGCCCAGGGCCTTGCTGCTCATTCAGTGCCTGGCCCCACCCGGAGTTCAGATCGTCAGCAGGTGGTGTGGGCATTAGACCTGGAAACAGAAGGGCTGTGTGTCCTTGGGCAGTCACCCGACTCAGTGCGCCCATGTGTGAGACAGGCATGATTTCTGACGCTGGGATCAAACACGGCAACATAAGCAAACGATCTGCCGTCAGGTACTGCCCAAGCTCTAGCCACGGTCAGCACACTTCTCTCTGCATTTTAGGCACGTGGGCCACGTAGTCTCTGTCGCCGTTACTCAGTGCTGCCACTGCCCTGTGAAAGCGCCCACAGAAAATACACTTTAAGCAAATGACCGTGGCCAGCGGTCCATTCAAACATTATTTACAAAACAGGCAGCAGACGCAGCCTGGCCCAAGGGCCGCAGTGTGCTGACCCTGCTCTAGTGCATCAGTTACCCTTGGTGACACAACAAATGACCTTAACATTTAGCGGCTTAGGACAACCATTTGATTACGCTGATGGATTTTGTGGGTCCGGCATTCAGGCAGGGCACAGCAGGGTGGACTGTCTTTGCTCCATGAAGTCTGGGGCTTCAGTGCTTGAAAAGTTGGGGGTGACCAGGCTACTTGGGCTGAAATTACCCGAAGGCTCCTTCACACACCCCTCTGGAGCCTGGGCGTGGATGACCCTAAAAACAAAGACCCCTGAGGCACCTGCAGTAGCTGTTCCATGTGGCATGGCTCCTTCACACTGGCAGGTCTTGCGCAGAGGCTCAGGGCTCCAAGCGAGAGCGTTTCAGGGAGGAAGGTGGAAGTTGCATAGCCTCTTAGGGCCCAGACTCAATAGTCACCGATGTCTCTTCTGCTGTATTCTGTTAATCAAAGTGAACTTGCCCACATTCAAGGTGAAGGGACCTAGAGTATCCTCAGTCTCTCAGTGGGAGCAAGGTCAACGAATTGGGGGAGGAGCTCATTTTAAGACCATCCTAGAAGAGATTAACAACTTAAGCACCCACGCAGATGTGTTTTGAGTTCTTTATCCCACTAATATCCCTTTGAAGGTGGTAATAGTATCACCCACAGTTTAAAGACAAGAAACACTGACGATCAGAGAGGTTGTTTCACTTGTCCAAGGTCATAAAGGTCGTAGATGGTAGAACCAATATTTGAACTGGGGTAGTCAGGTTCCAAAGACTGTTCTAAACATGCACAAGCTGTAATTTGATTTACAGTTAAATCAGGTTGGGTATATCTCCAATACCTGTACCCTGCTGCAGTGTGGTCATGGAATGAGAATGTTCTTTCTGCTACTCGGGCAGACAAGGATTCAGACCCCAAGTCTTTGGAATGCTGGGGGCCTAGCAAGTTTCCCAACTAGCCAATAATCAACTACAAAACATTCTTATGCACCTGCTCGGGGTCTAGACTGTTCTGTGCACCACGGGTAGGAAAAGGGAAGAGAGATGGTACTCGGTTTTGTTCATAAGAAACCTAACGTATGGAGGCAAGGGGATTGAATTCTGATTTAATTCTCACAACCCTATCCACTATAACCCCTCTCCCTATTTTATAGATGAGGACATCAAGGCCCAGGGTTAAGTTGCTGCTTGCCCAGTAGCTGATGGCCTGGAGATTAGAACCCAGAGCCATCTGACATTCAAGCACACGTTCTGTGCCATCTGCTGGGATAGAGAAAAATCTGGAATGGGAAACCCTGTCTCTTTCTGAGGGAAAATCCCCCAGGCCTTATAAGAGTGTCAGATCTAGCCTGTTGCTCAGAGGCGATCTGGTTTAATTCTCTCCCTGTGGTGACAGCAGACCGAGACCCAGAAGAGGGCGGCCGGGTGCCCCATCCAGCTCCCCAGCCCTGAGCCGAGCCGCCACGCTGTGCTGGGAACAGCCGGGAGGGGAGTGATGGTGGTTGAAGGGCAGGGGGGGGGGTGGTAGGAGCAGGGGAGACAGGGGGGGCAGTGAGATTGTTTGCCAAAGCTGGGAGG